>JAHBCN010006838.1:46603-69388 GCA_019359885.1 Listronotus oregonensis
TCCTTTAAAAAAAACCAAATTTTTTTGTGCTGTGTTCTGTGTTGTATTGCTTTATTGCTTTATTTTAAATTCCCCAAGCTCTCTTTTCAAATTTTTTAAACAAAAGAGAAAATAAAAATAAATAAAAAAGTTGTAAAGCATTTAAATCATAACATCCATTTTGCGTCCTCTTGAAGCAAATAACAAGAACATTTATATACTAGTTGTAGTACAATAAACCACATGCTCATATTTTTTTATTGGCTAAAAATAATCTCTTCTACTTAAGGATAAATATATATTTTTTGTAAGAAACTTTATAACAGATATACAGGGTGATTCACGTTGAGTGTCCTATTAAAAGTTCTGGAACCAAAAACAACTTTTGAAATTTGGCACACTTTCAAAAGGTAATAGCTACATTTTAAAAATATTTTGGCAATGGCGTTGCCAGATCTAACCGAAACCGATGGCAACATTGTAATTTTAAAACTCCACTTTTTGCATATTCGGATTCTACACAGAACTCTAAGTAATTTTGTTAACATCTTCCTATACCTATATCTTACGGTTTTTGAGAAAATAATTAATTACTTTTTTTTTAAAACATCACCGTGTCAAAAAGGCTTAATATTTAGGTGCCTAACCGAGCTGGATACTAGTTTTTTTTTGGGGTTAGACAATGCATGTCTTTAAAAGATCTTCATGCTATTCTAGCAATATATCATACAGGGTGTCCCAAAAAAATTGCATTTTTACCGATATTAAATAATGATTAAAACTCTTTTTTAATACAATATACTGTATTTTATTCCAAATTCAAATAGACCAATAATTTACCTACAAAATATCCATACATGTTTCTATACTCATCTGTCACCGTTTTTTAAATAAAAGCGAATTTTAATTTTTTCCCTGTTTTTAAATACCATCTACAATAAACCACCGGCTTAATTTACAATTAACCTAGGTAGGCCATGGAAGTTTTTATTTTAAATTGTCCTGACAACTAATTGACATATAAATTAAAAATTTTATATTTTGTTTAATTAATAAGGCCTAAATGCTTAGAAAATTAAAATTCGCTTGTATTTAAAAAACGGTGGCAGATGGGTATAGAAACATGTATGGACATTTTGTAGGTAAATTATTGATCTATTCGATAATGGGATAAAATACAGTATGTTATTTTAAAATATTTTAATCTTATTTAATATCGGTAAAAAATTTTTTTTTTTATATTTATTTGCTATATAATTAGATCTTTTATATACATGATTGTCAACCGTTTCAGTATTCAGCTTGGTTAGGGTAAATATAAACCTTTTGACAGTTATGTTCCTTAAAAAACATAGTAATTAATTATTTTCTAAAAAATATATAGATATAGGAAGATATTGACAAAATTACTTAAAATTTTTTAGAATCAAATTTAGGGATGATTTAAAATTGATGATTGTTGGTACTAACGCTACTATAAATATTTAAAATTACTTATCACCTGTTATGACCGTGTGCAAAATTCAAAAAGGTTTTTAGTTCTCAGAACTTTTAATAGGTTACTCAACGTGAATCACCTGATAATCTTTAAAATTCAAATATAAGACGGCTGCACCAAAATTTTTATATGAATATTTAAAGCTCGAGTGACGTCACAAAGCAACAAAATTTTGTTTAAAGTTCTTATCAATACAGGCCGTAAAAAAGGGGGTCACAGCCAGTCCGTCCCTGCAGATGTGAGTAATTCACAACATTTTGTAAATATACCTGGTGGTTTAATATTTATGTCTAAAAAACTTGATTCCATTTGAGCTCTTTGGGAGCCAATATCTTCGAAGAGGAGGCCTATACAAAAATTATTTTTATAAACTTGTAGTATTCTTTACCCCGGTTGCAGAAATAAACACTTATTTTTCTACATTGAATTAAAAAGAGAAATTGAACCAGTTTTGATAAAAATTGGTATAAAAAAACTCATTTTCATTTAATTTTATTCCTTATAAACCTAAATAAAGTTTAAAAAAAATTGTAGCCCTTTAATAGACGTTATATATATATATATATATATATATATATATATATATATATATATATATATATATATATATATATATATATATATATATATATATATATATATATATATATATATATATGTGTGTTGCTCCGTCGAGCGGGACATAGGGGAAACCCCTTTAAAATTTTTAAGTGGTCCAATATTAGCTCCTAATTATTTTAGAAGAAAAAGGATTTTTTTTAAGAGCACGAAAAGTTGTACCCAGTCTCAAATTTCAGCTCTTCTCAGTCCGCCAGCTAAGGGATAAATGCTAAAATAAATTACGAATCTCCTATCTTCTTACGGCCCCTGTATTATTAGAAGTTTATAATAAAATACCAGAAAAATTATTTAACCTCTTACTCTCAAGTTGTCAGATCAATGTCACATCATTTATAAATAGTGAACTACTCAAATCAAGAAAAAATCACTATTATAAAATGGTTTTATCAGGGAAATAGTTATCGAAGAGTAACAGACATGTTTGCAGCCTATTTTCCCAATAGGAATATCAAGTAAATCGACAATAGAACGGACGAAAAAAATTGAAACTACAGCACAGTAATCAATAATTGCAAATGTGAAGAAAATCGACGTGAAAATCAGAGACAAATTGACAAAACGGAGGGATTTAGACGTGATACTTTTGTAGGGACCGAAAGAAACATTAGCACGAGACAACTGGAGGACATTATTGGACAAGACCACACCACAATATCTCAATTTTAAAAAGATGTAAATTCCACGCTTACAAGTAAGAAAGACACCAAAAATTATGAGACAGAGACGAAATACGACGACAGGAATTTTGCTTTGAGATGATGGAGAGGACAGTGTTTTTTACAAAATATTTGCTTTACTGGCGAATGCACTTTTACATTGAACAACGAACCCAACATTCAAAATTGCCGGTACTGGAGTAACGAAAACCAAAATCGATTTGTTAAGACAAGGACTCAATATCCACAAAAATTATTGTTTTGGGAATTTTCGGCCACCATATCCTTGGACCATTTTTCCTTGACCGAAATTTGAATGCGGAGTACTTTCTGGAACTTTTAGAGGAACAAATTTTGCCTGCTTGAACATCCTTGCTCGTCAAGAGATTTGGTATCAAATGGATGGCTGCCCACACAAGTACCAGAGCTGTGAGCGAATACTTGAACAACGCATTTAATAACGACATCATAGGCCCGAACCCAATATCTTGGCCAGCCGGTCTCCGGATCTTTCGCCAAACGATTTTTTTATGGGGACATATAAAAACTAACTTATACCAATTAAAAATATGAAAATTTAGACCAGCTAAAGAATGCTATTTCCGCTGAATGTGCCAGAATATCGATATACCAACTAGCTAACGTAAGAAGTGAGTTTTATAATCGTTTGGGTTATTGTCTGGCAGTTAATGGAGAAATATTTGAGCATTTAATTAAATCCTGATATTTTCTTCATAAATTGATTTCTAAATGTAGACAAATTTGTTTTAATGTCTTGCGTAACTGTGAGTGCATGTGTTGAAATTAGCTGTAAACTAACATGAAATGCCAGGATTCTTTTTGAAATTCCCGTATAAAATTGTTCAGTTTTGGCAATGACATTATAAATTAATGATCTAAATTGTCACTGATAAATCGATATGGTGTTTTTATTATTGATTTCAAGAGTACAGGGTGCATAATGAGATACTACGTTGCAGAAGTATTTAAGCAGTTTACTATTTACTGGTTGGTTGAAAAATGCTCAAATTTTCATTTTGAGTGGAACTTATTGTGCTCTTCAATAAATCCTAATAGCATTTTTTCTAAAATAATTAGGGGAACCAATATTTGACTACTTCAAAATTTACATGGGATTCCTATGTCCCTCGGCGGAGCAACACCGTACCTTTTATATATATATATATATATATATATATATATATATATATATATATATATATATATATATATATATATATATATATATATATATATATTATAAACTGGAAAATCGTTGATGATGTTATACTCATGCAAAAATTATGAAATACCATAAAATATTTTTAATTTATATAAAATGACCCCGAATGACTCCGTCGTCCTTCTAAAATATTAAAAATACTAATCGTTATCAGAAGAATAACGAAATTTAACATTGAAAAATATATTGCATCAGTTTTGACGAATTTAACTGGTTTAGAAAGAGGGAGATATTAATTGTAAGTTAAAATGGAAATAACTTGTGTATTAAAAAGTACATTATAAATTTAATTAAAGAAAAACTACTTTAATATTAATGTATTAAACGATTTAAAAGTAATATAGACCGTCAGCCTATCAAAGAAAAAATGGATACTTCATACCCAGTATGCTCTTTCAAACCATTTATTGAGAAGTTTTACAGAATGACCAAGGTTTATTCACCAGAAAATAGACCTATAGGTGCAAAAATAGCCTTCTGGGAACAATTACACTCAGTATGTCATCTAATTGATATTTACGCGATAAATAACAATTCGAAAAATTTAATTTAGCATATTAAGCACGACTAATAATAAAATAATAATAATAATAATAATATTGCTTTTGTCTTAAGATTATACATCTTTTCGACAAGCAGAAATAAAATAAAACTATGATAATAACAAAGAATAATAATAATTACATGATATTATGAAGAAAAAGACAATATAATGGTTCTATGCAATAAATTATTATCTTAAGTAGTGTTTTCTGGTTTCGTACACTCGTATTTCGTACACTTCAAAATTTACCTGAACTATTCTCGTTTTGTACCTAGTTATTTAATCAATTTTATGCTTCTCGTTTCCTTTACACCGGCCATTGTAAGTAACCAACCAAATAAATACCATATTAAAAATTATTGAAGTTTTGTCAATAACTTCTAGTAGGGATAATTTGGACAAATTTAAAGGTCCTTAGTTCTGGTCGGTCATGGTTAGTTCTGGGTAGTCAAAGCGGCTTTTTTTTTTCCAATTATATTTCAGACGTAATAAATCACTAAAAGTATAATATTTTAGGGAAAATATAATATTCACCGATAAAAAAGTGTTTCAGTTGCTAATGGGATCCTTAAGGTACACAGGCCTCAAGGAATACGATTTAATAAAAATATACCCAAAAGGACAGAAGTAGTGGGTGATTTTTGGTAAATGTTTGGGGGTGGCTGAGTGCACAGGACTTGGTGTATGTTATTTTATCGAAGGGAGGTTTAATTTTATAGGTATTATAGATCTACTACAGAATATCGTGCTTTCCTCTGTACTGGATTGATTTCCCGACAAAAATTTTATCTTTCAGGAAGATAAGTGTCCCGTTCATACGGCCCGGGAAGTCGATGAATGGATGGAAGAGCAACATATCAGGGTTTTACCGTGGCCCGCACGTAGTCGGATTTAAATGTTATGGAAAATGTTTGAGGCTATTAGTTAAAAAAATAATAGGGAAAATGAGTTTAGGCCGCAAAATGTAAACGAATTTAAGGATAAAATTTTAGAAGCGTGGAATAAGTTACGAGGAAATCCGGACTACGTCCGGGCTTTGGTCCATTCGATGCCTGGAAGGCTAAACTCTGTCTTAGAAAATAACGGGGCCGCAATAAAATATTAACTTTGTTTGGAAGGATATTTAAGTTTGTTTGAAATTATTAAATTGTTAATTAATTTAATAATTTGGTAGTTTTTATAAAATATAAATATTTTCATTTACCTTTTACTTTATTTATAGCAATTTAAAGTAAAACAAGGTAAAAAAGAGCGATTCACAAAAATTGGCAGAAAAATAAAGATTTGACAAATTTTTTGCTTAAGATTTAATGGCCGTCACTGTACAATTTTATAAAATTAAATTTAAATTTGCTAAATCATTGTTGTCATTACATATTTCCTATATTTGTAACCTCAGCTTTTAAATAGAAATGTGATAAAATAGGTCAAAAACAGATTTATCTAGTTATTTCTTGAACCATAATTTAATCCCGTATTATCTTTAAGATTTTTATTTGTGAAAGTCATGTTTGCTTCAGAAGTCTATGCATTGCCTGAAATGTATAAAAACATAACGAGGACAAATAAAATAAATGTTACAAAAAAGGTTGAATAGAAATAAATTCTAGTTTCAAAAAACTAAAAAAAACGCTTTTATAGCTTACTGAAATAAAAAGTAGAAAATAATTTAGTTTGTGTTACAGTGATAGAAAGTCCAATAATAAAGTATGACTAATTAATTTGGAATAAGATTAAAATAAAATAAGGTCAAAATAATGCAATTAACGTAAACTTGCCTTATCACAAAGTTAATAATACCTAAGATATAGGGTGACAAACTTTTAAATTTGTTTTCGTTTTTTCATAATAATTTCTTAACTAAATGATATAGCGATACAAAATTTGGGATTTGGGGGTTCTTTGGGGCGAGAAATCCAATTTCGTCCATATTTTTGATGTTGCTAGTAGAGGGCGCCAGCTACGGCCTACCGTACTTGTTTTAGATGGTATAACTTTTTTTAAGCTTCCCTATAAATAGCGTTTGTCGATTTTCTAAAGGTACTGTGATGGCCCACTAATGTAGGCGTCTTTTAATTGACTGTGTCTATCACCATTCGTTGGCCCGATATTAATCCTCAGTTAATGGTTCGACAGAAAAAAGACATAATGATATATATCCACAGTGGCCTATTAATTTAAATGAGTTACAAATCCAACGTTAATAATTAAGCATTGGTCCACTGCATTTATTCGTTACTCAGCGTACTTTAGATCGTGTTTGTTCTCTTTTTTGGGCCGTTGCCTAACCACCGACAACTAAAAATGAAGCGTGTCACCATAACCTAACTTTTTCAGAAGCTTGGTGATTTTTGTGAATGATTAGGGAAGTTTGTACCGTTTTTCGGCAGTTTATGTGTTTTTTTTTGGTGTTTTGGCAAATACAAAGTATATTATGGTGATATTTTATAGTTTTGGAAATCTTTGTTATTGTTATATTTCGTATTATTATTGGCTGTTATGTTAATTCTGATTGTGTTTTGTATTTTTGTAGTTAGACTATTTTATGACATTTTAAATTCATCTGCAAGCCACATCGTTTTAAGAACCTCTTTTGTCTTGTTGTGCTCAAGGCAATATATTATAGTTTTTTATGTATTCATATTTTTTTTTAATAAAAATCAAAATATTTACATTTTTATTTCATTTGGTTTTCCAGTGGTGTTCCGACAGTAAGCCAAAATAAAACACAGTAAACTTAAGTTACTACTTAGCTAATATCCCAATGATTTTCCAACAGTGGCCCTAAATGAAACATCGGTAAATATTAATTACTATACTGTTAACACACCAATGGTTTTTCAACAGTGGGGCCTCCATAAATATATCATAGGGCCAATATGTAGAAGTATTGGCAAACTGACTGATAAGTGTTGATGGGTCGGTGTGCCAAACGCAATAAGGGCCGATGTTGGCACTAACATATATTGTGTCAATGGGCAGTTGAATAATTAAATGAAAAAGTATATTGTGCCATTGATTCCATTATTCAATGTTCATAGGGTTACTACAATGACCTATTTATTAAAAAAGAAGTTACTATAATTTCCACTGCGTCAAAAATGGATACCCCGTTTAGGTCTCTAGGAGCAACCGTTTTCGAGATAGATGCACTTTAAAGGACCCCGCAATTTTTTTATGGAAAATGGATTTTGACCAATTGTTTTCAAACTTTGCAAAGTAATAATTCTGAACACGCAGATCAAAAGTCTCAAGGGGTACGAACCCTAAAAACTTCTCTAGCCCCTCCAAAATCAGCCTCAAAAGTCGCTGGGGATTTGGACATATTTGGGGCTGATTTTGGGGGGGGGGGTTAAAGAGGTTTTTGGGTTTTGTGCCCCTTAAGACTTTTGATCAGCGTGTTGAGAACCATAACTTTGCAAAGTTTGAAAACAATTGGTTAAAATCCATTTCCATAGAAAAATTGCGGGATCTCTCGTCTATCTCGAAACAGTTGCTTATAGAGACCTAAATGAGGTATACATTTTGACGCAGCAGGAATTATGGTAACTTCTTTTTTTAAAAAACAGGTCAATATAGTAAGCTTAAAAAAGTTATGCCATCGAAAATAATTGGGGTAGCCCCTAGCTGGCGCCCCCACTAGCAAAATCAGAAATATGGACAAATTTGAGTTTTCGCCTCAAAGAACCCCCAAATCCCAAATTTTGTACCGCTATGTTATTTAGTTAAGAAATTATTACGAAAAAACAAAAACAAAATTAAAACTTTAACACCCTGTATCTTAGCTATTATCAACTTTGGGATAAGGCAAGGTTACGTTAATTGCATTATTTCGACCTAAGAAATCTGCTGTTGCTCTGGGACACCCTGTATAACTGTAACACAAACTCTTTATACTTAAAAATTATATTCTGCTTTTTAATAAGGTTTGCTATAAAAGCCTGTTTTTCTTAGTTTTTTTAAACTTTACTTTATTTTCTTCTCAAAACAACATCAAAAGTAATTTTAATCAAAAGCCTCTATTTTTAGTATATCTTATATTTGTCAATAAATCAAAATTTTTCTTTATTTCTGCTTGTTTTTCTGTTAATTAACTGTTGTTTTAATTTAAAAGTTTTTTAATGGTAAATTTTTACAATTTTTTTCAAAGCTTTTTTTATTTGAAATTAGTTTGGGAACTTTTTGTTAATATTCCTATTATTTTTTTTAAATCAAAAATGATTTTACAGAAAACTTAAAAGCGGTCCATGGTAATAAGTTTGACTTAATAATTCAAACAATTTTTTTTAAATGCATGTAGAAAGATGCGGTAGCGACATTTATGGTACCATAATTGTATCATTCATTTGCTTTACATATATTTCAGTGAAAAGATTAAAAAAAAATTATCGATAATGACGAATGACATTTATCGTCCTTCTGTAAATTGTATACGCCTAACCTGCAACCTAATCTAGATATTTTTTCTTTTTATTCTGATGATCCAAGTCATAGTCCAAAAAACGAACCATTTTGCCTAGCAATTTTTCAAAATGCATAGAATGATTTGAAATTTTGACATAGGTAGGGAATAGTCAAGGATCAAAATCTATAGTGATGAGCGAGACCGGTCTTGGTCTTGCGGTCTTGGTTTTGGTCTTGCAGCAAGACCAAGACCGAGACCAAGACCAAGACCACCTTTTCGCTTGCAAGACCAAGACCAAGACCAAGACCGAGGAGTGCAAGACTACGCAAGACCAAGACCGACCTGCAAGACTCTTGCACTTCTGCGACTTTTTTTTAATATTATAATATTTAGTTTTTATATTTAATATACAGAGGTATTTCATACAGACATGACAAAAAATGTGTTAAGAACTTCCAAAGAAGGCGATTATTTAATAACTAACAGGTTTTTTAATTAAATAATAATTAAATTGATTACTTGGTTTTTTATATACAGTTTTCTAACAACTATAACGAGTAAATTCAATAACATGTTTCATAAATAATAAGATTGTGACTCAATGGTCCGATACAGCTCGATATCTCCGAAACGGTTCTCGACAGAGAAAAAATAGGAGTACAAAAGTTTTAGAAGCTGAAAATTACTTTCATTTTCCTAAAAAATATTATTTTCATGTCATATAGGAATAGTTTCTATATAAATAAATATGACTTCCGTTTTAGACGAAAACTGATATTTAAAAATCATCTACATTGATATTGTTCCTTTATGACACTTCAACAATTTCCAGGATAAAATACCGAGTGGTGATTTTTTTAAATGGATTTTTCGGAAAATTTTGAAATAGAAAATAGTTTCACATTTTATGCCCTTTTTTCTATAATTTTTGTATGTTCAGTTTTTCATCATCATGAACGGTTTCGGAGATATCGAGCTTTGACACACTATTGAGCTATCATGCAGATTGTTTATACAGTATGTGTGCCAACTTTGTACTGCAAATGTTTGACTAACTTAAAGATAAAAAGTTTTTTTGAATCAGAAACCAATGTTTACATATAAAAATCGTTTTCACGAAAATTTCACATCTGGTTGAAATTAAAAGTTTTTTTTCTGCTCACACAGTACACAGATTTGTTTTAATTTTATATGCTTCTTTAAAGAAAGTTTTAATAATTCCTATCACTAAAATTTTCTATGTGCAACTAAAAATGTATAAAAACAGGTTGTGTATTAATTCAACTAAAAATGAAGCGCTATAAATAAATAAACCCGTACATTTAAAATATGCTTTTAAATCAAATAATTCAAATGTAAGATTAAATTTGGTATATTTTCAAATTTTAATGCAAAAAATATAGTCGCCATCTTTATTTATTTTTAAGTATTAAAAAAATATGTTTTACTCAAGATTACTTACTTTAAATTATTACTACCAAAAAAAGCAAGACCAGCAAGACTCTTGCAGCAAGACCAAGACCGGGTGGTGCAAGACCAAGACCAAGAACAAGACCTTTCTTTATCTTGCAAGACCAAGACCAAGACCAGGCTTGCAAGTCCAAGACCAAGACCAAGACTAGCCCGGTCTTGGTCTTGGTCTTCTTTGCTCATCACTAAAAATCTATATCATGCCGAAGGGCGCCTTTACCTTGGGGGTGGTTGCCAAATCATTCGGGGGTAGAATTTTTTATATTTTGACCACAGGAATCGATAGAAAAATGATTTCTTAGCAAAAAATGTTCTATGCATTTTTTTTTGTAAAATGCAGACTTTTTGAGTTATTCGCGATCGAAAGTCGTAGTTTTTCGTCGATAAAATCAATGCTTTTAATCGGTTTTTTGCAAATATTTCCATAAGTATGCATTTTATCAAAAAGCTGTAAAGAACAAAATTGTAGCTTTAAAAAAACGAATAAAATTGTTTTTTTTATAATTGCTGTGGTTTGTTAAGGGTTAGCTGTCATTCATCAAACACAAAATTTTAGAGTTTCAAAGGCAATAACGCAAAATCTATGTGTTTTTCGAGAAAAACTAATAAGCATTTGCAAAAACCTTTCTTTAAAAAAGGTATATATCATAAAAATTAAGTGAGTTATGATTAAAATAAGGTTAGACAAAAATTTTTTTTGTGCAAAAATCTTCGAAAACAACCCCCTACTCTTAAATTTTAACCGATTTAAATTGCTTAATTTTTTTTAAAAAAATGGAGCTGTAAGTGAAAATCAAATTTCAGAATTTTAATAAAAAATTACTTTTTCTTCAAAATAACTCAAAAACTTAGGGAGATATGTAAAAATTACTAAAGTATTAAATTTTAGCTTTTTGAATTACAAACACTTTGCTTTTTTTTAATTTACTTTATAACGGAAATTAGGTGAGATATAACGTTTAAAACGGGTGTGTATAGACGAGCACCACCTTTAAAAAAGTAAGTAAGTAACAAAATAGTCTTTTCCCCACTAGTGAGTAGTGATGAGCAAGACCAAGACTGGGCTAGGCTTGGTCTTGGTCTTGGTCTTGCAAGCCTGGTCTTGGTCTTGCTGCAAGAGTCTTGCTGGTCTTGCTTTTTTTTTGGTAGTAATCATTTAAACTAAGCAATCTTAAATCAAATATATTTTTTGAATACTAGATAATAAATAAAGATAGAGACTCTATTTTTTGGCTTTTAAATTTAAAAATATACCATTTTCCTACACGTACATTTGAATTTTTGGGTAAAATGCAATTTACCCATTTTAAATGTTGGGGTTTATTTATAGTGCTCCATTTTAGTTGAATTGAGACCCAACCTGTTTTTATACATTTGGTGGCATATAGAAACATTTAAATTTTCTTTGGAAAAGCATATAAAATTAAAGCAAATTCAAAACTGTGTACTGTGTAAGCAAAAAAAAAATAATAAGACTTTGAATTTCAACCAGATGTGTTCCGGTCAATGATTCTAATATGTAAACATTGGTTTCCGATTAAAAAAAAAATGTTATTAACTTTTAAGTTCATATGAACTAAAATACTTTATAAATATCCTGCATATACAAGGTGGCTCAATAGTGTGACAAAGCTTAATATCTCCAAAATTGTTCCTGATAGTGAAAAACTGAACATACGGAAAAAGGCCGTAAAATATATTTTCTATTTCAGAATTTTCCGAGAATCCACTGCCCCTCAAGAAAACTCCCATATTTTTAGCCTTTAAGCTAAAATAAATTAAAAATTTATATCGAAAAATCCATTTATAAAATCCCACCCAGTATATTATGCTGGAAATAGTTGAACTGTCATATAGGAACAATGTGAACGTAGATGATTTATAAATATTATTTTTGGTTTTAACTAAAATGACGTCATTATTATTCTTTTGGCATTGTTTTGACTTTTCCGTCTAAATCGGAAATGATATTTAAATTCCATTTATATAAAAAGTATTCCTATATGACATTACAAATATATTTTTATTAATCCATCACTTTCACAATTATATCTTAGTTTTAAGAAGCAATCTAATGGTTCCACTTTTTACAGTGTGGAACACAAATAATGTATTTCTGGATTTTGAAAATTTTTGATGCAATCTGTAAGTGGCATCACTAGATAGCTAATTTAAAAAACACATTAGGAATATGAAATTAATTTTCAGCTTCTATAACTTTTGTACCCCTAGTTTTTCCTTGTCGTGAACGGTTTTGGAGAAATCGAGCTTTGTCGGACCATTGAGTCATCATCTCGTTATTTTAAAAACCAATTATTGAATTTACTCGTTATTGTTGTTAGAGAATTGTATAAAAGAACAAAGTGTTTAATTTGATTACTATTTTATTAAAGAAACCTGTTACTCATTAAATAATCACCTTTTTTGGCAGTTCTCGACACATTTTTTGTCATCTCTGTATGAAATACCTCTGAATATTGAATATAAAAATTGAATATTATAATATTTAAAAAATGTCGCAGAAGTGCAAGAGTCTTGCACGTCGGTCTTGGTCTTGCTGCAAGACTAAGACCAAGACCGCAAGACCAAGACCGGTCTCGCTCATCATTACTAGTGAGAAAAGTAAATAAAATACCTTTAATAAAATAATAAAGACTTAGTTACACTTACCTCGACATAGTTTACAGGAAACAGTCCAACCATAGCGTTCAGTTCACCTTCGTACCAGTTCTTATCTACTTGTCTCCTAACATAAATTAGATCTCCTTTTCTAAATGTAAGTTCTCTAGCTGTTTGCCCGACAAAGTTATAGAGAGCTCTAGCTACTAATCTCGGTTCAGGTGATCTGTAAAAACATGTTTTATCAATAAGGATGAAGCAAAAGTCAACAAATCATATTTTTCTTTTACGAATTATGTTATATAATACAAAGGGTACTATTTATATTTGGAGCTTTAGCAACACTGACGGCTGAGTAATGATCGCGTTGTTAAATTTAGCAATGGACTTAGTAATTGTTAAAAGTTAACAACGGTTTAGAATGTTTAACAAAACGTCATTGTCAGTGTTATTCAATGATTTTAGTAGGCAACCTGTCAAAATCTGACATTTTGTTAAACATTCTAAACCGTTGTTAACTTTTAACAATTGCTAAGTCCATTGCTAAATTTAACAACGCGATCATCACTCGGCCCTTAGTGTTGTCAAGTGCTATTTGATATTAAACAGGAGTTTATATTAATTTTAACCTGAATCTGTCAATAGGGCTTCTATCAAGAATTACAACAAACAAAATAGTTATTTGTGGAACTAGTGGAAAAAGTGCATCTTTGTTGCACGATGCATGAAGTTTGCAGCTCGTGACGGAGTCGAGTACTACAATTAAATAAAATTTTTCACTATTAGAAAAAAAATGCTATTTTAATAGGTTTTCCAATAAGTAAAAGGGGAAAAAGATAACTTCTGTACATATTTTTGTATTTTATGTCTCATGCACCACTTTTTTAAAAGATGGTACTGGTGGTTTGCTGTTAAAATTTAGGTACCAAAACAGCTTCTATTTTACTCTTAGTACAGGAAATGAAGCATTTTGGCTCGCAATTCTTTCGTCCTAAATGAATTTACCTGAAATTTTTACAGAATGTAGGGAATAGCCCAAGATCAAATTCTATACCCTGCCGAGGGGCGCTTTTATCCTTGGGATGGTTGCCAGCCCAATCTCGAGGATGAAAATTTTTTATTACATTTGAACTACATGAATCGATAAAAAAAAGTCATTCTAAGTAAGAAATGTTTTGTATATTTTTCTTTGTAAAACTAATATTTTTCGAGTTATTCACGATTGAAAGTAACAGTTTTTCGACGAAAAAATCGTCGTTTTTAATGGGTTTTTCGCAAATAACTTGAAAAAAATGCATTTTATTAAAAACAAAAACTGTAGAGAGCAAAATTGTAGCTTATAAAAAAAACAAAATTCTTTTTTTGTAATTTCTCTATAACCAATGTGGCCCGGTCCCTATTTGCTGCAAAAAAATCAGTGAAACCAACCCCCTCATTACCCTCCTAATTAAAATTGTTTTTTGCTCTCCTGCGATTCTCTTTATATATGCACTATAAAATGCTTAATTTTAGAAAAATTGGAGTTTAAAGTGAAAAACGATTTTCTGCAATTTCGTAAAAGCCCTTTTCTTTAAAATAACTTAAAAAATACTGGAGATTTGGATGAAAATGATTTTTCTTTGCATAGATTTTCTGTACAATAAATATTTGGCTAGATATGGCCGTTTAAAGCCTCTATTTACGAGCGAGCACCGCCTCATTCGAGCCCTTTAAACTCACACTATGTTAATTTGAAATTAACATAGCTCATAATGTAGCTCTTGAAAAACCCTACAAAATCATTTTTGAAAAAACTTTTTATCGTTAGAAATAAAGAAGCTATTTTTAAAAAACTAATCAATAGTTTTTTTGAAAAATTCGAATAGCCCACTTCGGAGCCTAATAATCTATATAACCGGTACAGTTCGCCGTCCTCGTGCGCTATACGTTCGAAACTTTTCACATTTATTATACAGAGGGGTTCTCTGATAAGGATTGTAATAATAGTGCACCAGTAGTAGAAGAAGATGAGGATGATGTCGACCACAACGACAAATATATAAATGAAGACATTTAAAAAACTTATTTTTATCTGTGTTTGTATAAACTTTATTTTTGTCGATGTATGTAAATATGCAGTGTATTTTTGTGTAAATAAATTTTGGTATGTAATTCTACATTTTTCCTATTTATATTTATTAAATTAGTTTATAAGAATTGCAATGTTGTAAGGGGTGGTTTTTAGGGATTGAAAATTTGCAAAATAATGAAATTGGTCATATTTCAGGCAGTAACATTTTTAATTAATAACTCTGCAAAGTTTTTAATTTTTTTTGGGGTTAATTTTTTTTTTGAATTAAGCTATAATAGGGGTTGATTTATGAGGGTTGAAAAGTTGCAAAATGAAATTAGTACATATTTTAGGCAACATCATTCTTAAATTAAATCACTATGATAAATTAATCATTTTATTAGGGTAAATATTTTTTACTTTAAGCTCTAACAAGGGTTGATTTTTAAGGGTTAAAATATTCTGAAATTGTATTCCAAAGCATAAAACAATCATTATTTAACTAATTCAAACCAAATATTACCCATCTTAAGGTTAAAAATGTTATTTTATAAGTTCAGACAATTAGGGATTGTTTTCACCCTTAAAAAACAAACAGCGCCCATCGCCACGATATAAAATTTAAGGTAGAGGGTAAGATGAGCCTTATTCCAAATTTTTAAGCAAATCGATGCAGGACGAAAAAAATAGCGAGGTTTTACCATTTTTTCAGCTTCATTTCTGGGACTATCTGTAAACTGTGCCAAAAACCAATAATAAATGCAAGATTTCGTCTTGTATTCTGTCAATTAAAGTGCATTGACAAAAAGAAAATGATATCTAATATTATAAGACCCTATCCGTAGGACTAATAAGTAATAAATACTATTTTTTAACCTATACAGAGTGCACGAACGTAGCTATAGCTTTGACAAGGGGGGGTCCGCAAAGAGGAAATTGATGCTCTGCTAGAGAAAAAGCAAGTTGCCAAGGCTAGTAAGATACTAAATCTTAATCCATTCCTAGATGCTGATGGGATTCTTCGTGTCGGGGAAGGCTGCAGAAATCGCATCTGTCATTTAACTCCAAACACCCTGCGATTTTGCATTCTCATAGTCACCTTAGCAAATTGGTTATTAATGATGCTCATTGGAAAACCCTACACGGCGGAAACCAGCTAACATACATTCGGCAAATGTACTGGATCGTCAATGGAAAAAGAACAGTCAAAACTAACATTGGAAAATGCATAAAGTGTATTCGATTCAAGGCCCAGACAGCCGAACAATTAATGGGACAACTGCCCACAGCACGAGTTACACCATCACAACCATTTTCCCACTCTGGAGTTGACTACGCTGGACCATTACAAATCAAGACGTCCAAGGGCAGAGGCAATAAAAGTTACGAAGGTCCACATTGTCTTTTGACAAAAGTTCATTGGGCTTTGGTCTCTCTTTCTTAGAAAAAAAAACTTGAAAGAGATACCTGATTTGTTCGTTTTATACTCTTTAAAGGCGACGCTTATTTCTGTATTATAATAATTGCGCAACGCGAAGAGACAAAATAGACTAGACTAGCTTGGTTTGGTGCACGCCGCAAAAGCGAGGGCGGCGGGGGCAGTGCCCATTCCCCCGCTCCCCGCACTGCGGCGGACTAAGCAACAGTGGCGTAGCTACACCCCCGCTGGCCCCCGCAGTGGCGGGGGGGGCCCATGAACTCGCGTTCATGGGCCCGGTAAAATCCCGGTCGTCATACTTGCCGCCTGCAAAAATCCCAGGCGTAAAATTATATGGGCTCTTTCGTTAGAAATGTTTGTCTTATAGCTTAAAAAAATTAAGTAATTTAGTAATTTTTAAATTTTATCTCTATAAAAAAAAACTATATAATTTTACTTAAATATAATAAAACTGTAACATTAATTAACAGTAAAAAGAGTTTTTTAAAAACAAAACCCACCTTTAAATTTGAAGCGATTAATCAATTTGATGATATGAAAGCTCGGAATAAAAACTTTTAATAGTTTTAATTTATTTTTATTTGTTAGATCTCCAGTTTACTATATCTGTTGTTAAAGTTAGTGTTTGTGTTTTGTAAATTGAATATGTTTCTATTTTCTATTTGTCTCTTTCCTGTTAGAGTTTGTATTTTTAAAACGTGTTTTTTATATACAAAATTTAGAGTTTTTCCGTTACTTAATTTGTTTTAATGGTATTTTGCATATTTTGCATTTTTAGGGGGCCCTTGCTCCAAAGTTGCAGGGAGGCCCAAATTTTGTAGTTACGCCACTGCTAAGCAACTATCGTTTTTACAATCGGCGCGGTGCATGTAATTTTTTTTGTTGACAAGTAAGATGGATATGAATGGGGGGTCGGACCCCCTAAACCCCCTTAATACGTCCGTGACAGAGTGTAACGAAAAGAACTACCTGATGTACCTACCTCGGACGCGTCTTGGTTGAAGTGTTGAGATCATCGAAATCGTCGTACCTATTGAGCGAAATCGGTGATTTCTGGGACGGAATAAAATTGTCTGTGTGCCTTCTGGATTTCATGTCTTGAAGTTCCTATAATACGCAAAAACAATTTAATGCAAAGAAATTCTTTAACTAACGGATTGTTCAAATAAGTTTTGTCGTTCGATAAGAGATGGCGCTATAAGGTTGGTCATTTCGTTTTTTTAAAAATGGTAGTCTAAATTTTTGGTAAGAGGTTTGGACGCTCGCTTACTCGAGAGGGCGTCCATTCATCCAGAAATGGGCCTCGTCGCTGAAAATGATTTTTCGACTAAAATCAGGGTCGCTGTAAGTTGCTGAAGAGCGCCCTGGCAAATAAACAGCAATCTGTGGTCATGTGGATTTGGTTCTTGTGTTAAAACTGTCTAATACGGATGAAGTTTTAGATCCAAACGCAAAATCCGCCATGTTGTGCCTTACGAAAAGTTAAATTCCTGTGCTCGACGAGAACATGATTGCGATAAATTATCGAGCAGTACGTCGATAAGCGGGCACTGTTTCATCAGTTACTGAACCAGTGCTTTCAAATTTTGTTATTAAACGCCGAATTGTTCTCTCTGTTGGACGATTATCACGACCGTCTTTCCGTTAAGCACGATACATTGAGCGAAAAGAAAATCCATTTAGCTAAAAAATTTAAGAATGTGTACGCGTTGTGGAATCGTGTATCTCTCCATGGTAATTTGATGGAACCGACTTTACACACATGTAAAATATGATAGTGTTATCCCAATGAATTTGACCACAATGAACAGTAAAAAATAGGACATTCTTATTAAATGTTCCTTTACCTTTAAAAAAAAATCATACGTAGGAAACGATTTTTATCTAACGAAGATGTAATAGTAGCCAGAGAAGCGTATTTCGACAGTTTTTCGAATTCTTACTTAAGGAATTAAATCCATAAACTGGAATATCATTGAAATAAGTGTATTGGGGTTTGAGAAGATTAAATTAAATGATAAAATCTTTTTTAAATCATAAAATCGTGTTTTTCTTATCGAACGAAGGAACCTATTGAACAACATATCACAGAGCCGCAATAGTTTATTTTTCTAATTTATAAATTATTGTCAAACTGTTAAAATAAGCAGCAGACTCCGTTTTTTTTTTTTAAATTACTATTTTTAAAAAGCTTCGTTTGATAGAGGATATTTACAGGTTGGTGAGATGTAACTAGCTGTTATTTATTTATTATATTTAAGTCAATCGATACAACCTGAAGATCTAAAACTCAGGCGTAGCCTTGTTTTTATTTGTATTCTATTTAAAATTGTTGTTTAGTGTCGCCTTTCTTATTTTAGTTTTAAAGTCATTTTTTTTGTAAATTTTGGTTTTGTTTAGTCTATTAACTATAAGAAAATAATAGTCGAGAAAACGAAGTAATGCACTATCGATTTTTTGTGCAGTAAGATTGATTTGAGTGCGAATGTGAATAAATTTAAATATTAGGAAATAAAAAACTGCACTTGTGCTTTAAAAAAATGCATTTTTGAAATGCATTTTAAAGTTTGCAATCATAAAATATTTATAACTAGGTAAATAATGACGGAAATAAGCCAGTATTTTTTACTTGAGGGATTTCGAGGTCGCTGAGTACGAATACGACATTGGCAAGGGCCTGCGGGGGATCTGGTGTGCGCTAAGGATGGTGTAAACGTCGTCTTCTAGAGTTTTAAGACAATTCCTCCTATTATCAGCCCTATTTTGTTACTCGGGCCCTTGCCATTGTCATATTCGTGGTCAGCGACCTCGCGTAACAAACTTGGAATATTAGAAGAAATTGTCGTAAACTCCAAAAGACGATGTTAACACCATCCTTAGCGAACACCAGGAACTCCGCAGGCCCTTGCCATTGTCGTATTCGTGTTCATCGACCTCAAAATCCCCCAAGTAAGAAATTCGGGCTCATTTCCATCATTATTTCTCTAGTTATAAATTTTTTATAATTGCAAACTTAAAAAGGAATTTCAAAAATGCATTTTTTTAATGCACAAATAAAGTTTTTTATTTGCCATTAATTAAATTTGTTCACAAAGTTTGTAGACTTTCATACGAAAACAACCGCATCTTACTGCACATGCGTATTTTTGTGTCACGTTTCCTCGACTATAAAAGGGGTAAAAAGGAACAAATTCGTAATAGCACTTTTATGATTGATTATGGTTTTTAGGTGCCTAAATATAAAAAAAATGCTAATAAAAGCCCTTTTTTGGAAAATGGGACACATTTTTCATTATTTTAAAAATTCTAAATTATCTCCAAATCTAGGCTTTTAGTAAAAATATGTGGGAGCTTTTTTGTAAAGAATAAAATTTCCTATTAAATGGTATCCTCTAAAGTCATTTGAAAAATAAATGCAAAAAAGAAATCTATTATATCTTATTAAAATAACATTCGAATTTACCTGGCGGTTTAATAATTAGGTCTTAAAAACTTAATTCAATTTGAGCCCTTTGGGAGACAGTATCCCCGAAGAAGAGGAAGGCATACACAAAAGAAGTTTATATGAATTTATAGTAGTGTTTTTACGTGCTTTTTTCATATCCCACATTTTCCCGGACGCCCTGTATAGTCTATTATACTTCAAGTCCAAAATTTCTGTCAATGACGCATCGCTCGCTTTTAGAGTGCCCCGGGTTGTGTGGGGTAAGGATCAATGGGGCGATGCATTTTAGAAAATAAATGATAAAATTTCGTCAAAACATGAAAATATTTTTTACAAGCAAAAGTTATTTTCTCACATTTTCATCAACCCTTTAAATTAGTAATAAGCCTATATTATTTTGGTATTATTCGGATTAATGAAAAATGTAATTTTTTGCTTAATTTTGCACACCTCCTATTTTGAGGTCAAAGAACACAAATTTGAGTTTTTTTGGCGATTTTTCAACGTTTTTCCAAAAAAAAATACATTTTTTACTTTAATTTTACCTTCTCTGATTTTATTTTGCTACATGAAAAAAATAATAAAATTTTAGTCTTAACATAAATTAAAAAAGATGTAAAAGCAGAACGATAGACAATCCAAGTTACACCGACTTGCCAATTCACCACCGATCTTGCAATTTCAATATTAAATACGATATTAAATTCTTCATCAAAAATATCCACTATATAAGGAACACGAAAGCTCTAAAATCATCAGCTTGTATAACTATTTCGGGTCTTTCGTGTTCCATATTTAGGATTTCCATATCGAGAATATTTTTGATCAAACATTGCGGGTCGAGCGAAGCAAGGTTCGCATACCTTATAAAAATGTCATAAAGAAAACTATTACAACCTGGTAACAGGTCAACATTTTTAGAATTTCGAGTTGAATTCGGACGTAAACGTTTTACCTACTTTTTATTGAAAATTAAGGTTTTTTCCTTACTTTTAAGTGTTTTTTTAAATATTAACATAGTGTGAGTTTTTTAAATATGTTTTCGTGCAAATGACAGAATTTAAAGGAATATGTCGTAAAATGGAATTAAACAATTCAATTATTTTTTTTAAATACTATAAGAGGCACAAAAAAACAGCTTCTGATTCATGTTTAACAATCGCAAAGTAAAAAGTGTGCAAAAAATAGCGAAAAAATCGCATTTTTCAGTATCCGAATAATTACTAATATTGATTTTTTTACCTTTTAAAACTCTGAATACCGTACGCAAAAAATTTTGTTAAAGTTGCACATATCTCTGCAGCATCCAAAGTGGTTAGTTCTGGATTTCGTTCCCGAATCCCATAGTAAACATTTTTAACCATTATTCGTTCTTTTAACGTTAACTGAGTTTTTGTAGGCGGATAACTATTTAAAGGTTGGTTAATATTCATAGTTTACAGAATTAAAACACTTAACAACACTAAATCTTTATATACAATTATATACACTAAATAAGATAAACTATTATAAAATTGGCACAAAACAATATCTATATACTACAATTATTAGAAATTTATAATATTTAGAAAATACCCTGTATAGCAATTAAAATTTAAACTTACAAAATCTGTCCATAATCAATAATAACTAAATAAAATCATGGAACAGCACGAAAACCCTGTCGATACGCTTATTTTCAAGTCTCTTCAAGTTGTAAACTAAGGAATGTGTGTTGCCACTTTTATTGTCTTCTCGATAACAATGATTTCAATACATATTGGCTTGCTATTTTAAGTGCGATCGCTGGCTGGTGATTTATTCTTGCGAATTATGACAACGTGGCGATGAAACTTTTGGCCGGTTCACTGTTATTTGAGCGGAAAAGTATATCATAGGGTTAAAAATCATTTACTAGTGTTAGATTTTTATTCAGCCGCTTCGTCGGTTGGGTGGCCGGTATTAAATGAGTCACTGACAGAAATTTTGGACTTTTTTTTATAGGTAATACAAAAAAAAATGGAAATTACCTTTTGCATTTCTTATTTAAGGATAAAAAATGCCGTTTTTGGAGATTCTTAGTTTGGTAGGGAGTCTTTTAGCAAGCTATGCTTTTTTAATACTATGATCTAATAATGTTTCAATTTTTGTTGTTTTTTTTTAAGTATGAAAAAAATGTGATATTAATAGGGCGATGTTATAAGAATAAAACACAGAATTAACAGTAAACTTAGAAAATACTTCGCCTTCACCAATAAAAAATAATTGTTAAAAAGACGGTTTAGTATTAATGTATATATAAGAAGATGATAAAGCCACTTCCAAAAGTATCAAAAAGCTTTATACAAACGGCCAGCCAACACACCAGATCCAAATCTCACCGATCAAACGAAACTTACTTGAAGGCTCTTGCTAACCTGAAGGTACTTTCTCTTTCTTTCTTCTTCGTAGATTTTTTTCATGGCCTCCGCCTGACGATGAGCCAGCTCGTCTTCCGAAACATATTCCTTGATTTCCGTGCGTACCGGCGTTTTGTAATGGATTGTCACTTCGTTTTCGACGTATTTCCTTGGGGATTCTAGAAAAAAAATAGTTATTATTATTAAGGGTGTCGTTAAGGGATAGATGACTACTACTACTACTACTAGGATATTTTAAATTATTAGAAATTGAAATCATGTACCTCCCACTAGTATCTATTTAAGGAAACCACCCCTGTAACGAGGAGGTGAACTACTTCCTAACGTAATACCATACGAAATACAGGGTGTCCGGAAATGACAATGAAAAATCTTAAGGTACGATTCTACATAAAAAGATATGAAAAAAATCATATTA
>JAHBCN010006839.1:0-46788 GCA_019359885.1 Listronotus oregonensis
ATATTGGGAGATCTCAACAAAACCACAACTAAAAAAGTAGAATAATATATAGAGTGTCTGGAAAATACGTGAACAACATATTAAAAAAGGTCGATTAAAGTCAACTTCTTTGTATCTGAAATTGCTTCATTTAGCCCGTAGAGAGTCAACCATTTGAAGAAATATTGGTTTTTCCTAATTTCTTGAAAATATGCTGGTTGATTTTAATATTTTTTGGTATATCCAGGCACTATAAAATGACATTTGCTAGTGGTATGGAACACGGAAGTTTATAAAATGACGACATCAGTAAACATTTCTACATCATCATTAAAAGTCAGTACAGGGTGTCTGTATCTTCGTAATTGTTAACAATAAGGATAGATAGAGTTGAAATGGAGAAATTTATACAGTGTTGTCGATTGTCTATGTTAAAATTAGACAACTTAGAAAAAATAATTTTGTCATTTTGAATAAAAATACCAAAAAATTCATGAATGCGCAATTATCTTGTTATTTAAAATAAGTAAAAGATAAAATGCAACTCAAAAATTTTGATTTTTAAAACAATCAACCATATACACCATAATTACCACTCATTATTTTATTATTACAATTAATTAAAGTTTGAAGGGAATTAACAATATTTTTTCTAGCAAAACGGCTTATCCAACGAAAAAGGTTTAAGAGTTAGCAAATAGACAATTATATTATATGACTTGTCTGTTATCTTTTATCTTTATACAATAGCATTTTTATATATTATTTGATATTTCTGTTTAAAATGACAAAAAATTAATTTTTTTGAAAGTTGTCTACTTTTAACTTTAACAATTGACAACACCGTAAAAATTTCCCCATTTTAAGATTATTCATCCTTTTTGTTCTCTCATAAAACAAAAATAAATCAAGTGGAACAGTTAATTTAGTTTTATAGAGTTTTTAATTGTTGCTTTTAACCAGTGTAATTTAATGCTATCCTTTTATTCAGTGCAGTTTAGAAAAAATTGGAAATAGACTGGAGTGTTTAACTGGGGTAAAAGTACCTCGTGTGGGCGCCAGAAGTCACACAAACAAGCTTGCGGGAGAGAGAAATTAAATAAGGGTACAACTTTTCCCTCTCGCTCCGCGTGCTGATATTGATCAGCGGCTCCGCCAGTATTGGAAAGCTTTCTTTGACCAATGCATACAGAGTAAGAAAGGTTGTTTCCTTATTTTCTTCCTCTGTCGTGCGCTTGTTCACACGGCAAGGCTGCCTTTAGTAGACATATGCTATTTTGTGTGTCATCTTGAAGTACAGCGATTCGTTTTGCCCGTTTTACCCCGCCCAGCACCCCTATTCACTCCCCGGTTACTCAAGTTTGTTTACTAATAAGGGGCCATTTAAAAATCACGTAACGCATTTTTCATGCCTGTTTTACCCACTCCTCCCCCCATGTAACGTTTGTAGAATATCATAGACCCCCCTCTAGGTTAGGTTTAAAATGAATGGACTTTTTACACCCTCCACCACGACGGGTCGGCCTATTGTGGCTTCCACTGTCCTGTTCCCTGTCTTGTGGAAAGTATGACGAACAAACGATTAGATCCATCATGCCCTCCTCTCCCGCCTTTCCCTATGAAAAAGGTTTTACTCGCTTTCTGTTTAAAGCCAGGGAACCCTTTTTCCTATAAAAGCGGTTCTGTCCGCTTTATGTTTGGATTCAGGGATCCCTTCCTAAGTATCTGTTTGTTCGGGATGGATTAGCCCTTTCACATGAAACAGGTGCCTGTGACATCAGGGGCACCTTTCAAAACGGATTCACCCATTTCGGTCGGCGCACCGCTGTCTGCTTGTGACCTTGGGTGGCACCTCTCTAAACGGATTCATCCGTTTCGATCAGCGCACCTTGGTCACATTCTTCTTATGAAAGCAGTTCTGTCTTGTTACATAACATTCAAGGTCAAAAAATTATTAAATTAGTTGCAGTAGTAAAATAAGTATGAGTACTTTTCAATTAGTCACATTTTTTAAAATAAATTTTATTTAATTAAAAAAGTAAATTAAGTATTATCATTGTTTTAAATTTTTATACGCATTGACTTGTATCAGGGCAGTGGGGGAGCTTAAGAATGCGAGCGGAAGGGTTACTAGAGCGCTAGATATTAGCCAGTGCAATATTTTCAATACAAGTATAAAAAAAATATATTTCTCAGTGTTACATGCCATCGGGTCGCACCAACCCTCCCCCAGGTAACAGCACATAACATGAGAGAACACCCTTCCCTCCTGTAAAGAGAATTACGTGGTTTGTGGATGACCCTTAATTAATTAAAAACGAAATATTTTGAATCAGCGCCAATGCCGTTTTTTAAAAGTGTCCAAAATCAGTGAGTATCAATGATTTTAAGAAAAACATTCAAAAAGCAGAATAACCAACAAATATTCTGAATACATCCAGTTACTACATAAAAATGTCTGAGTTGTCATAACATTAATGATATAGAAAATCAGAGGAATTTTGCTGATAAACTTCCGCTCTTTTAAAGCTTACCACTATAACATTACTTTATGATATTTGACTGTGTACCACAAAACCAAATCAATTAGCACAACTTTGTACCTGTATTTTCCAGACACCAGTTATAAAAAGCTATAAAAAAACCATCTACAGAAGACCCTGACCTAGATAAAACATATAGAACTATTTGATTTAAATCCAGAAGTTAATAATTTGTTATGGGTTTGAAAGCAGTATTTGAATACACAATATTTAAAAAATCCTAATTCACCTCCACTTTTGGTGGCGCGATTGCACCATGGTTGTATTATTGTCAAAATTTCAAATGCAACATACAGTCCATTTTATCCGAGCTTTTACCCCTATATATGCACAATTTATCATAAAAATATGATGCTGTGGATGTTGTTATGCTACTGTTAGGAGTGAAACCCCAAAGGATTGTTGGATATTTATTTTTTAAAACTCTTAAATTCATGCTGACATATTTAAGTGCTGTCACTGTTGTCATTTTTTTTTGCTTATATTATACCCATGGAGAAGTAGATGATTCATTAGCTTCATTTATTTTAATCATGACTCATGTTCCTTGCTTTGTCTTTGCAAAAATGCCAAATAAATTTATTATAATAGCATTAATAATAATTCTATTGAACACCTCTACAGGTCCATGCAGATGTCAGTAATACTAGCAATGTCCAGAATTGTCAGAAACTTTATAAGAGATACAAAAACATTTTAGGTCACCCAGGGGTCAGAGCAACAAAGCTGAATCCTTTTGATGAATAAGTGAATATTTCCTCTTCCAGGCAACAGCATATATTGACTACAAAAAGTGGGAGGGCCAAATGTTTAATTCAAAAATTTATTAAATAATGAAGATAATTACCCCTAAAAATTATTTATTGTTTCATAAAGGGGGCCTGGGCTCCCCCAAGTATGTACCACAGCTTCCAGGGAAAAAAAAAGTTATATAAGGTTATTTTTGTTAAAACCAAACTCTTTAAATTTAAATGCTGTCCGTGATTTTGTTTTTTTTTTTAATTATTAAATATTCTGCTTTAACTTTTGTACTATTCTTGTATATAAATAAAATTGTATATAGCAATCTTTGCAGCCTCATACCATCTTGTGACACCTTTTAGTACCGAGTATTTATATTAAATCCTCATCTGTTTTAAGTTTTAATAGCATTGCAATTTCACTCCTTTCTTTAGTTCTCCATAATTAAACCTTTAGGATGTTGGTGTTGATCACTGCCACGATCTCTTGAATTTAAATACAAATGCCTTTGTTTAAACAATATTTTATTTAGGTATAACAGCAATATGATTAGTAGTATTATTCTTAGTATTATCTCTATGGTTCTAACTAATGTAAACTAAAGTATTTTCTTAATACCTGCTTTAATACCCAAATAACACTTAAGTTCACGTGTACTTACCATGCTGTAAACTTGTTTATGTAAAGATATTTATTAATATTTGCAAATTAAATAATCGTTAGAAAATTCAAACTCTATAAATGTTAAAAAAACATGTACTGCAAAATTTCTCAGATAATTTGACAGTAGTAGGCGTATCGTCTACTCATACGTAACAAGATAATCGGTCTCTCGAGGGCAAATACTTTCATATTACAACATAAACAACAGAAGTAATAAAAATAAAAAAACTTGATTTGTTGGAAAATAATAACAATAACCCAACTTTTCATTTTGTTGACGTTTCATTTTTCGAATGTGAAGTTTGCAGCAAGTTCCAGTAGTAGGAATGGGCAATCCAGTGTGAAAACTTTCGAGTGTGTCTCGAGCACCATACAAATAATGCATTTGTGTCCCAAAGTGTGCCAAAACAACCCAGATGGCTATCGTGGATGACAATTAGTCAGAAATTTACCTTCGCAAATTGTCGTCAAGTTGTCGGAAAAGTTGTTAAGTTCAAACTTGTAGGAAAATTGGCAGTAAATTTCTTACAACTTGAGGACAACTTGGCTACAAAAAGTTGCGGTGCAAGTTATTGTCGGTGTTTGACTAACAATTTCCATGCGACTTCCGGTGATAGATTGTCAACAACTTGTAGGCAAACTTGACTCAGTAACGAATTGACGTTAACTTAACGTCAAATTGGTAACAACTACTGATGGGTAACTTTTTGTTCAGTTAAACTGGCTATCTGGGCATCATGTACCTTTCATGAACGTATTACGAGTCAAAAAACACTCAGCCTGTGACCATCCTAAACAGGTTATACGAACATATGCTATGCTACATGAGTAGAAAATTTTAAACAAATGTGGAAGACAGAAAGGATATTTTCGCGACATATTGTTTTTAATTACTGGTTGATAGCAGCTTTTTACCCCACCATTCTAACCGTGCTTAACCCGCCTATCCTTGCAAAAACGAAACCGTTTACGTAAATCACGCGTGTGTCAACTTACATACTAACTAGTTTAACATACTTTTAAGTTAAAGTCCAAATGTAAGGTTTTTGGAGAGTTAAGAAATAAGTCAAAAAGATAAGATATAAACCAAATTTCTATTCCATAAGATATTAGCTGTTTCAGAGTCAACTGTAACAAGTTAGTCTTTTCCTCTACGATTTAAATATAATTGCACTAATTCATTCCTTTAGGAATTAACTAACAAATCGAAAAATCTGCAATCCAAATAGTTGGTAAACCATAGCAAAAAAACATAACAAGAACCAAAACAATAGGAAAGCCACAAATCCTCCATTATTTTAATTTGACACTTGACATAACCATTATTTATGCTCCTTCCGACTAGTGGCGATGGCGGTGGATACTGGATACAAAGTAATGACGTAGATTCTGATGTCATAACACCTTTCCCTACGTTATCGCTTCTCGCCAAAATAAACCGGTACTGCCCTAAGAATTTTCAACGCGGTATGTCGCCATTTGTTTAGAGTACTGAAGGTTATATTACACAATAAATATCAGAGCAATTTAAGGTTTTATATTAACGCTCAACATCAAAAACATTGGTTACACAAAACCACCTAAATTTCACCCCATCCTTTATTAGCATATTGTATGTGGTTAATGTATGAAATCGATAAAAAATATTACTTTGTGGAAAGTTTAATAACCATAGTATTTAATCAAATACATTTTTGAGATAATTATATATTTACCTGGTGCTTTGAAAGTAACCCTTTTCTACTAATTTCCGAGAGGCGAAATAAAACATTCCATTTTCTAAAAAATGCGTATCAATTTCCTGTCGCCTTGGTCTTTTTTTAGGGTCAAAATTGATAGGTGTAAGTTTTCCATTAATAACCCTCCAAATAAGTTTAAATGACCTAAAACGTATTAAAAAAACTCCTCCAATTACTTATTATCCAGAAAATTAACGTTGAACCTCTACAAAATTTAAACATTTAAAACTTTCAGTTTATACCCGAAAGAATCGCTCGAGATTTAGTTAAGCCTGAAATGATAATATTGTAGCTAACAATTTCCTTGGAACAAAGCAATAAACAGCGTTCGAAAGCCAAGTAAGAAGCATCCTGTACACTGTACACTGCCATCCATAACCGTATCTTTTGCATTTAACTTACGGGAGAATAGAAACTTATTGGATAGGCACGAACCACAACTAACCTTGGGGGCAAAATCATGCAAAATTCAGCTTCAAGCTTATGGCATACCGTGCAGTTAGACATCGGAATTTCTACTCCTTCTGTGGACACCTTGGTCATACTTTAAAAATAAAATATATAACCAAATAAATGTTAGTGACTTGGTTTTGTTTGGTATTGCATAATTTTTAAAGCAAATGTTTATAAGCATTTGTTTTTAAGGTGTAATTCTAAAAACAGAGACCAAGAAGCAATACAGATAAGTTTTCCTATTTACAAGACATTCTATGGACCATCAACAACACTTAGGTTATTAAATAAATATAAACAGCAAAGCGCTGGGATAAAGAAGTGGGGTTTATACACTAGGTTCACGTGTTACATCTGACCTCAAGTGCAGTTTTATTACTAACAAAGTTCTTTTCTGGAAAGTTTTACTAAACTCTAGGTATAGTCTGACAAACTTAACTGTAGCAGCGAAAGGAATTTAAACTATTTCGAACGAATATATGTGTGTGTGCCAAGTTTAACTACAAGAAAGCAAAAGTACTTACTACTTTATACTCAAGTGATAATTTTAATGTTAAAATATTTTTTTTCACAATAACAAAATAAAATATTTAAAAAAAGCTGAGAATTAAATGTGGTTGTTATATACTTTAATTTTTATTTAATATCTATTTTGTTTTACTAAGGAATATTATGTTATTAGGTAATTATTTTTCAAAGACCTTATCGATTTCGTCTAAACTGGCAACATCAAACAAAAGGTTTGTCCAGTTGCGAAGTAAACGAACCTGGTTGGTGGAGCTTGTCACATGTTTTGTTTCTATGGGGTAAATTTACTTGTGAATGGAAGTGTTTGCGCTGTTTCTGGTTCCTCTCTTGGAATGTCGAATATTTAAACATTCAGTGTCGGAGGTCGAAGGTTTTATCCT
Organism: Listronotus oregonensis; assembly: GCA_019359885.1. Lineage (NCBI taxonomy): Eukaryota > Metazoa > Arthropoda > Insecta > Coleoptera > Curculionidae > Listronotus > Listronotus oregonensis. The sequence continues at coordinate 7,027 of JAHBCN010006839.1, forward strand.
TATTTCTAAGTTTTAAATTTGGTGTTGTGTAATTTTGCTGGTTTTGTTTTTCTACCTTGTATATACATTTTTTAGTTCTTATTTGATTTTTAAATAGTATTTCAATAGTATTACTATTGTTTTAAAATGAACAAATTTACTTGCGGAAAGACACTACATGGACAAACAAAAAAAGTAATAGCAAATGTTTATAGGTAAGTAATAAACTTATAAAACAGTAATCATGTTTTTCTATTGGGTTTAAACATTAAATATACGAAAAAGAAAGCTTTATAATATGTAGCGGCAACTAAAGTTGTCAAGTCATCTGTTTGCAACATTTTTTACGAAGAGGGTCTTTATTCGTCTTTATACCATTTTTTACGTCGAAAATATGAAAAAAGTATTGTTTTCATTAAGCTGTTAGCAAGTAACAAAGAAAGCGGGCAGGTCTCGATGATTAGGCAACCCGCTTGTCACTAAATAAAGACTGAGTAATACGCTTTTATTTCAGAACTAACACTGTAATACACAGAATAAAGCATACAGCTTTTCATAAATTAAATAAAAGCTACTTTTAAATATACTTTTGTCCATTTTATTTTGTTTTATTTTGTTAATAGGGTTTGCGATAAAGAAGTCGCAAAGCAATTCTTTAAAATTGCACTTAAACGTAACTTGATCGGGTATCTCTTTACACCGGAGTTGCCGTATCAACTGTACGAAAAATTAATAAAGAAGATAAGGAACGGTTGGAAAATAACCCCAATCAAATGTTATCCAGTCCTAAAAAAACGACGGCGTCTTTCTCTTGTCGAGAAGAATAAAATTTTGATTTTTAAGTGATTAGACATATGATAAATAGGTTTTATCTTAAATTGAAAGTTGTCCCGACAAGTAGAAAATTGTTGCAAAAATTGCGAAAAGATTTAAATTTTTCATATTCTAGGGAAACACTTAGGACGTTACTAATATCAAACGGTTTTTTGGCGTAAATTTCAAAATAAAAAAAATAATGGAGCGTCCTAATATATTACATTGGAGGTACAATATATACATGAAATACGAAAATATCGCCAAGAAGGGCGAAATATTATTTATTTGGACGAGACATGGGTAGATAATGATTTAACATTATAGTAATAGTAATGCTTACTTAGTAAGTTTTTATTTTATAAATTTCTTTGTCATTTATCAAAAATTGCAATGATAATACTACAGGGAACGTAGAACGACGTTTCCCCATTTTGAATTATTACCAAAAATTAAAAATACCGCCTATCTTAGAGGTAAACAAATAAAAAAACCGATTAGATGATGACGTTTTTCTGCATTTTTAACTTTCCATAAAATATTTTGTAAAATTGTTACTGATGGTCTTTAAATGCCTTTATTTTTGGTGACGACCATACATTTAAAATATATTTTAAATAAAACATAAATGTATACTGTACACATTATTTCATTTTCAACTTTTGGAAAATCCGCACGCCGCTGTGCTTTTTATGAATAAAGTACGCCATGTTTGGTTTACAACTTCCTTCCCCTTACCGACGCCGCACTGTCACAGATACGGTTGTCAGACTATACCTTATCCCATTTAATCCTTAAGCTTGGCTGATAAAAAAAGTTTATTTCTTTCCTTAAGCCCGCTTAAAAAAAATATAATTAAATTACTAACCGGTTATATCTGACTTTTGGAAGTACATTTCGCAGCATCTAAATGTGCATTGCAAGGATTTTTAATTTTTTTTGGGTAATTGCCTTGAAAGTTGCGGTAACGCCGATTTTCACCAATTATGGTTTATGGGGGTTTTGAGGCGCTGATCACGAATCTGATAAAAAATTTAGTCGGAGACGTTTCGTTTTCGAAATATTCATAATCAAACTTAAAAATTAAAATAACCCCATTTCCCCTATATTCCTCCTTCTTTTTGCACACAATTCTTAATTTTAACACTAAATTGGCACACAATATTACACATTTAAAAACTTTTTTTTTATATTTTTATTTTGCACCTTTTTTCCATTAAATTGCCAAGTTTATCTTGCAAAGGCCGCGGCCATGTTTGCTAAAAAATCTCTATGTATCACTCTGTATATACATGTTTACGGCGTTTGAAATTGACGGTTTTGCAAATAAATGGAAAAAAGGTATAAAATAAATATCAAAACAAGTTTTTAAAAGGTGTGTCGTTTGTAAAATACTTTGTGCCAATATAATGAAAAAATCAAGAATTATGTGCAAAAAGAAGGAATGATTGTAAAAATGAGGTTGTATTATTTTCAAGTTTGATGATGGATATTTCGAAAACGAAACTTTTTTTCCGACTAAAAAAATCTTTTAGATTTGTGATTAGCGCCCAAAAAAACCCGTATACTAAAATTGGTCAAAATTGACGTTGCGGCAGCTTTCGAGACAATTACCATTTTTTGTAAATGTTTGGATGATTTCCTATGGTTACAGCCAAACTTTGGAAATTAGTCACCAAATGTGTTGGCGAAATAAATATATGCATGAAATTCAAGCCAATTAATTATATTTTTGATTTTTATTCAGAAATACTTTACACTATTTTACACCTTTTTTACATACCTAGTCCTAAAATACACCTTCGATAAGAACGCTAACTTTCTAGCCAGCAATCTATATAACAATAATAGGTCTGTTTATTATTCAGAAATAGTGTACACTATTGTACATTTTTTTACGTAATCACACTTATGGAAGGTGTATTTTAGGACTACGTAGGTAGAAAATGTGAAAAAATAGTGTAAAATATTACTGAATAGCAAACAGACCTAAATTATCGATACGTCGATGATTATCGCGCATCCCTAATCAAAAGAGTTCATAGAAAGTTATATTTCATACTACTAAAACTGTTGTTAAACCAAAATTATACACCTTTTTTAAGGTTTTGAATGTAAAGGGTGTTATGTGGTATGCATAATGTAGATTAGGTTCAGAAATTGAAAAATGAGAGTCAATGAATCAAAATTAGAACAGTTAGAAGGAACTGTCAAATTTTTTTAATAGGTACTAAACCTCGCAACTGTTCACTGAAAGTTTATAAATTACATTCATATGAAAACATTTATTTCTGTTTGCATATATTTAATTGTCAGATAAGATTGTGTAGTCTTTCTTGTACAGAAACATAGAAACTACAAAAGTTTCAATTTAGTAGTCTTAGTTTAGTAAATTAGTTAGTATTAGAGCGTTAAATATTTTTAATTCATAACACATCTTTTTACCTGGTAACCGAAAAGACACATTCGTGCCTTTGAGCTAACTTGATAGCTTTTTCTAGATATTCCTTTTTTAAAAATGGAGAGGTACATTGAACTAATGCTACAATGTCAACTTCTGGATGGTGCTTTAAAAATTCCTTTGTTGCGGATATAGAAGAAGCTTCATCTGTAGCAGTTTCCGAAGTTCTCCAATGAATATTTACATCCACTAAAATATACCATAAATGTATTTTATGTGCTGCCTTTTTTAATAAATTTTCAGGGTATTGGGAAAACTACAAGTGATTAAGTTAATCTGATGACACATTCTTGAGCTCCATTTTCAAAACAACTACAATGTTAAAAACAGATCACGGCTAACTATATGTGTCTCGGAGATACGAGATACACCTCTGTATTTTGGTTGTTAATAAAGATAGAAAAAAAAATGGTAAAAAGCAAATTTGTGTAGAATGCAACACCCTGTATATTATTCTACTAGTTATTTCAAAATAAAATTGTCTAATTGAATATTTATAAAAATTTTAATTTAACCTGGAATTTAAATTTTGACTCATAACATTTTTATTTATTATTAAATAATATTATTATTTCGAATTGGGTTTGTAATTTAAACTCTTTTTTTCATTTGCATTTTTCAAAGTTGATTAAAATGGTGTTATTTATTATTTTGATAAAATGGATTTTAAATTTTGTCAATCAAAATGCCTTTAAATTTCAATTTAGAATTTTCATATTTTCGTAAAGACAAATGTCAAAATCAAACATATCAGATTGGCTTAAAAAGAAAATTAAATCAAATTGCTGACAAAAACGATTTTGCCTTTGTTCTTCTACCTAAAGTTTCAAAATTTACATTTTTATCGTGGGAGCCGTGAATTTAGAAAAAACTAGTCAGGTGAATCTACTTTACACTTTTAGAAATAGTGGTTTTTTAACAGTTTTTACTTAATTTAGTTTGGAGTTAATGGTTTCAATGTATTCAAATATTTCTATGACACCCTGTATATGAAAGATTGGGGCTATTACCTAATTTTTTTATCCACCAAAAATTATTTTTTTAAATTAAATAATAGTCATGGTATTCGTAAGCATAAGATTTTCTTATAAATTAATGAAGTTCTACAGAAATTCTTGTTTGCGGTGCCTGTATTGTACAGGGTCTTTGATTATATTTACGTGGCTTCTGAGGCCTTTATTTTTGAAGACAGAAAAAAATGTTTTTTTATAAAAATTGTAGGATTTTTTCCATATTATCTTTTGAAATTATCAGTAAACAAATATTGCAATAAAAAAATGGAAAAATATGGCAACTAACTTTTAAATAAAACACCCTTTATATTATGCGCTACAACGAAAGATCTTTTTTTTGCGATTTCAAATATATATATATATATATATATATATATATATATATATATATATATATATATATATATATATATATATATATATATAATAATATAATATATATATATATATATATATATATATATATACATTAAACCATTTTGAGATATTTTAGGTTAAATTATTAATGAATTACAAAAAAATTTCATATTAGTATCAAGAAAACCATGGAAACAATAAAATTGTTATGTTGCTGAATTTGGTGAGGGTTTTCTCTAGACCAATAATGTTTATTTTTGTAATTAAACCCTCCTGCTAAAGTAAAGGAAGACTTGTCGGTAAATAGAATTTTATTTAAAACCTTTGGTTCCTGCTGCATAAACCTAGCTATTTCCAATTCATACTTAGGTTGTTCCTGCATGTTTTGTTCAGGAAGATTCTGAACGGACATGTATTTATAAGGATAAAATTAGTAAAATTTTAAGGTTAAATAAATTTTATGATTTGTTTTATTAAGTTCAGATGCCGCATCCGAGATTGATTTTTCAGAATTTTCTAAAATTATTAAAAGTAGTTAGTGCTAGTCCAATAAAAAAAAGTATAATAATTATCCTGAAAAAACGAGGATATCAAAATTTGGTTTTCATTTCGCGCTGCAGTCCTTTTCTTCATTTTAAAGCTTTTTGGTTGAATAAACTTTCTTACTATGTATTTAATAGTATCTATTGATGGTACTCGTTGTTACGGATATAATAAGTAGTATTCCCTTTGCACTGTCGTCACATTATTATTGTTACCATGAAAAAGACGCATAATAGCGATTTTTTGTTCTTCTGAATAGCCCATCGACACAAAAGCAATACCAACTACTTTTGATAGTTAAAATGATAAATTTCAACTTTTTACAATATCAATCCGTCAAATTTATTAAAACAATTTTATTGTTTTCATAGCTTTCTTGATACTAATATGATTTTTTTTCAATTTATTTATATTTTAGGCTTAAATATCTCAAAAATGGTTTATCCAAATATCATCAATGTATATATATTTGAAATTAGAAAAAAAGATCTTTCGTTGCAGCGCATAATATACAGGGTGATTCATTTGAAAAAGTTGATGTTGCCTATATTTTTCAATTTTTTTATTGCGATATTTTTTTACTGATAATTTCAAAAGATAATATGGAAAAAAACCTACAATTTTTATATAAAACATTTTTTTCTGTCTTCAAAAATAAAGGCCTCAGAAGCCACGTAAATATAATCAAAGACCCTGTACACTGTCGCCATCCAACACTTACAATTTTCTGCTTCTTCAGCAATTAATAAATGATCAGTTGATACCCAAGTAGAGTCAAAATGTACACCTTTAATTTGTTCAAGTGTGCGTCTTAATAAGGTTTTGTTTCCCACTTTTTGAATATTTTTTAATTTTATGCCTTTGGAACCTCCTCTAGCTAATACCAGTGCACTGATGTGCAGCGTCTTAGAAAAATAATTTCTAAAAAAAAAGAAAAAATAATTTGTAGCCACAGTTTAGTACTGAAAAAACATATATGTTTTTAAAAGTAAGTGAGTTATTATTTTCATTATTATTATTATTATTTATAACAGGATGTTTTTTTTCTTCAGTAATTTTAAATACTTTGATCCGCAGTGCCTTTTACAGTGTGAAATGGAACCCTGGTTATAACTTTCAAGATGAATTTAGTACCTGGGATGTTGGGTTTATTCTTTAGTGAACTGTATAGGGTGTGATTTTAAAAACTTAAGAAAAATGTAAATCCTTAATTGCTTGGTTTATAATTTAATCTTATGACTTCTGTAAAAAAACTATATTATTTAACATGCACTAATATATTATTTTGTAAACTTTTCTTCTTACCTCTTATAATTTACACAAGAAGATACACTAGTGACCACTATAAAAAACAATAGAGTGTATAACAAATATTGCATAGTTTCAATCCGAGCACTTTAATTCAGCCTATTTTTGTCCTTTATATTTAACAGTGAAAATTTGTCACTTTTAAGCCCATTTGACAATTTAATTTAAACAGTTAATATGAGCAACCTTCAAAATTTTCAGATTTTTTTCCTCCTGTTTAGGTAGGCGAACTAAATTTTTAAGTGGATTTTTTTAAAAGTTTTTAAAGTAAGATATTTGACAACGTCAATGAGTTTTGAAAAAAAAGTGTCACTTTAAATGTTAAAATTAGAAAAAATTAAAAAGAATCATGTCATCATATTCAAAATTGGAAAAAATATTGTGTGAAACGCGTTGGGAAACACTATTTTTTATAACTCATATTCTGCTTGTTACAAAAAATAGTGCTTTTCCCAACTGGTTGCACAAATAACTATTTTTTTTTAAATAAATTCTGGGTGCAAAATTTTCTTACCAAATCCCCGCGTACTTGAATTAATGACCAGAAATTCTTCCTTAGTCACGCTATTTTCTAGAAAATTTTCCCTCGTCTGTAACTAGAAAAATTTCCAAAAAATGTGTTACTTCAGAAAAATTTCGGGAAATAATTCAAGCACTAGGGAGATTATGAGTGAAAATTTACCATTGTAATCATGCATAAAAGATAAATATAATAGAGCAATGATAATTTTATGGGATTTGATATGTGCGATTTCACGGTTTTTTGAAAGTATGCTTCTATATATAATTTGAATTGTTTTTGAAAAACTATAATAAATTAGGACACCATTATATTATACTGTTTTTTTTTTCGAAAATTATTTTTGATGCAAATTGTTCTTAAATAATAAATTTATTCTTTTTAAAAGTTAAAAAAACCCTTAAAAAACAATCTTTCTTGGGTACTCGCCAGATGGGATCGTTTCGGTGCGTACATAGAATCGATTAACCCACCGTTTCGACAACACCGTTTTCAAGATTAAATTAATCTAAAAAAAATAATAATAATACGTAATTAATAATTAAAATTATATACATTTAAATTACAATAGTCTGTTATGACAGGCACATTTGTTGTTTTCAAAAATAAGAAGGGTGGTAATTTAGTTAATATTCTGAAATTATTTCAGTACAAAAAAAGGTAAGCACGTACTATTAAAATAAAAGAAAATGCATTTATGTTAATAATTTTATTAATTTAAATAATATTTGGCTACGTTTGCTGGATGCTGATTTCATTTCAAGAAAAATAAAAATCAATTAACTAACTAACACCCTTCTTATTTTTTCTGCAGACTCGTATGTCATTCATGATATTACATATGATGAATTAAAAACAACCTTGTAGAGTATCTTGGATTATTAAAATTTAAATAATAATAATTTCAAAAATTTAAAAGTTCGCATAGAAACGTTGATATGTTTTTTAAACGTTAAAGGATTTTTTTAGTTTGTTTTAGGTAATCTGCAAATTCATAAAGGTTAATTGATTCTGTGTGCGCACAGAATATAGACCCTGGGATCAAGACCGAAGCAGCCCCATCTTCCAAGTACTCAACGAAGATTTTTTAAAACATAAAGCAGCTACAACGATATAGAGCAAATCTAAAAAACTTTTTGTTGGAATTTGCTTACTTTATTAATACAGTATTTTTTAAGTGTGGATCGCATATGCAACAAACATGACGTTTCACACTATATGTATATCACTTTGTGCTGACATTTTACACTAAAATTATTAAAGTTATTTAGTTATAAGTTATAAGACACGCGTAAAAAATATTACAGACAAAAGTTATCCTTTTTATGATATAACACTCAAACAATAGACATACACTCAACACAGCGCAGTAACTGCAGACTATTACAAACTATTACAAAGGCATGTCTTTAATGGGGAGTTTATGAGCGTTTTACTTATCCTATTTGTATTAATGTTTTTTTGTTTTTCGCAGTACCAATACCGTAATTAAAGTAACAAAACACAATGGTTTTAAGACAAGTTTTTAACAAGTTAATATAAATTTTAACAGCAACACCAGCTTTTGAACCGGTGTTTTTTTGATAAAAAAATTAAAACTTTCATTACCTTTGTCTATCATTTTGTTGACAGTTATTCCCACAAAACTTATAAATGTAAGGGTATTTGTCAAACATATTTTAACAATACGAAACACTTTTGCCTCATTAAAAAATATTGAAAAATCTGCCATTTTGTATTAGCTTTACTGCAAGAATTGTAATGTTAACTATAGGTAGGTAGGTAGGTTTAAAGTGAGTGGATTTTTACGCCCTCCACTACTACCGCTCGGTCTATTGTGGCTCACACCTTTTTATATTTCTCCCAATAGGATCGGACTTCTAATGAATCCGATACCAGATTAGGAGAGAGTTCTTACATCTCCTCTTACTCGTGTCGCTACCGGACACGAGCACAATGTGTTCTGATGTGTCCTGGTGTCCCTGTCTCCTGGAGAGTATGACGAGCAGACGATTAGATCCATCATGCCCTCCTCTCCCGGTCTAGTGACGTGGGTAGCTACCAGATTCTTGTTACAGGAACCAGATGTTCTTTCTGAGGCCGCATCTCCGGCCTTATCCTTTGAAAACGGTCCTATCCGCTTTCTGTTTAAAGCTAGGGAACCCTTTTTCCTATAAAGGCGGTTCTGTCCGCCTTTTGTTCGGGATGGAATAGCCCTTCCCCGTGAAACAGGCGCCGGTGACTTCAGGGGCACCTTACGAAACGGATTCACCCGTTTTTCTGCTTGTGACCTTGAGTGGCACCTGTCGAAACGGATTTATCCGTTTCGGTCAGGGCACCTTTGTAATTTTTTTCCTATAAAAGCGGTTCGGTCGGCTTTCTGTTTGGAGCTAGGGAAGTAATAGTCCACCACGGCAGAGCCCCGCATTACCGCAGTAAGGCTAGATACTCTGAGAGGTCGCCCTGTATCTCAGAGGCACCGTTGGGGACACCTGTTTAAGGCACAGGTTGTCATTTACTCATCAGCACGGTATGCTAACACCTTGAGTTAAAGCCGTGTGTTCATCTTAGCTTCGGATTCCGTTCCATACGATGGCAACAAGAGTTGCCGATAACCAGCAAAGCTAGCGCATGTTCCAAAATATCCTACTGGGCCCAACCACAACAACGAAGTGTGAACACAGCTGTTGGGAATATTAACTATATAGTACAATCCTCCAATCTTGTAAAGCACTGGATAGCTAGTAACAGAAGCAATTGTACACCTTGTTTCATATCTGAAAACGCATATAATAAGTTTTGAATTAGCGACCAAAAATGGTGTCCAATTTAATGCCTTAAAAATCACAGTCAAGGAGTGCTCGATTTTTACTATTTGTCCGCAGATATAGGTTATATTTGGACGTCACCAGTTTGCCCATTTTGCCCAGAAGGTAGATTTATTTTATTAATCTTTGTTAAATATTCAACTTTTAAAAACTATTTTGGATATGTACTTACTTTTAGAACTGTAATGTATAATATTTTAAAAAATTAAGACTTTGTACTACTTGTAAACAAAACAAACAGGCAAACGGATTACGTCACAAATACCGAATTGACATTTAAATTGTGTATATGGGTTAAATCGGATGAGCACTCCTTGTTAAGTTTATTACCTTGAGTAGGCCTTCGCAAAAAAAAAAAATTACAATACTCCATTCACAGTCCAGCTGAAGTGGACCTAAACTTTTCACTTTGTTAGTTTCTTGATCCCCAGATTGTCTAGGTTGTGGAACCTTCTACCTGTCAAAATCTTTCCTTACTTTCCAAACCTTTAAATTTTATATTATCAAACTGCCTCTTACTTCACTTAATACACCCACGGTACGTTAGAGACTGAGTGTTTTAACTGTTTAAGACGTCGGTATCCCGTTATAAAAAAAAAAATTGGCTCCGGAAATTTAGGCGCCGACCGTTTTCCTATGTATTATCTACTTTTTAGGTTTATGGCATATTTTAGAATGGGTTTAGAATTTTAAGTATCTTTATTATAAAAAATTAATATTGATAATTGGGAATAATAAATTAATATTGTGGCCGAAAGTAATGACAATAAATTTTTAAATTTTACAGGTAGATACTAAAAATATTTTTGGTTTAGTAGCTAAATTTATAATACATTTTTTTTATATGAATTGAGTTGAAAGCGCATGCGCCGAAATGTCCAGACGCAAAAACGGCGGGGCCAAATCGGCGGATTATCTTTTTTAAATTTAAATTTTATTTTTATCTTTTATTTTAAATTAAAAAGAATTATAAAATATTTTATTACATTTTTATAATTTTTATTTTTGTAATTTTTTTATGTAATACTAATATTATGCTTCGTAGATAGCCTTGAAAAAAAATATATATATATATATATATATATATATATATATATATATATATATATATATATATATATATATATATATATATATATATATATATATATATATATAAAACCTGTTGAAGAGAAAAAACTTTTTTATTTTTGATTTAATCGAAAAAAGCTACTCTTGATAAAAAATTTTGCTACTTCTAAAAGTAAGATTGGGATAGAAACATTTAACATATTTTATACGCGGTGTTCAGAAAATTGAAAAAACTTAAAATCGTACAAGAGTAAAGTGCATTTATTTGAGAAGATATGGAAATAAGTTACTAAGAAAAGTTGTTCAAAATTAAAAGCTAGTCTCTAATACCAATTTTCGAAAAAATCGGCCTACTTTTATTTTTTTGTGATTAACTTTATTTTGATATCAATTTGAATTTTTAATATCAATTTATTATCAAATTTTTTGCTGTAAGCTGTAAACATTTAATGCTGACGATACTGCGGCTAATGAATTATAAAAGCGATGTGTCACTAAAGCTTGTCACTATCAACGCCTACTAGTACAAAAATTTGGAATTAGTTAATTGATAATAATGGTTGTCTCTAATACCAATTCTTGTAAAAATCGGCCCATCTTTATTTATTTGTGATTAAAATTTCATTATAAATTAACTAATTCCAAATTTTTTTTACTAGTAGGCGTTGATAGTGACAAGGTTTAGTGACACATCGCTTTTATAATTCATTAGCCGCAGTATCGTCAGCATTAAATGCTTACTTAACAGCAAAAAATTTGATAATAAATTGATATTAAAATTCAAATTGATATTAAAATAAAGTTAATCACAAAAAAATAAAAAGTAGGCCAATTTTTTGAAAATTGGTATTAGAGACTGCTTTAATTTTGAACAACTTTTCTTAGTAACTTATTTCCATATCTTCTCAAATAAATTCACTTTACTCTTGTACGATTTTAAGTTTTTTTAATTTTCGAACACCGCGTATAAAATATGTTAAATGTTTCTATCCCAATCTTACTTTTAAATAACAAAATTTTTTATCAAGAGTAGCCCGACCTAAATCAAAAATAAAAAGTTTTTCTCTTCAACACCTTTTTCCCTGACATTTATATATATATATATATATATATATATATATATATATATATATATATATATATATATATATATATATATATATATATATATATATATATATATATATATATATAATATATATATATATATATATATATATATATATATATATATATATATATATATTATATATATATATATATATATATATATATATATATATATATATATATATATATATATATATTTTATATATATATATATATATATATATATTTCGAACGTTAAGTAAGGGATTCAAAAACTCCCTAATACTCCCGATAGATTGTGACATAATTTGGCTCCTAACACACGTTAATCCGGAAGTGTTAATAATGAACTGATTCAATTAAATTGGTGTGTTTAAAACTATGGATCTTCAAATTTAATAATGGTGTTGCTTTCATATAGGCTTACAATATTAAATTATTTTAGCGCATACAGCTTAAGCATACAAGTGATCTAGGCGAAAACATTCTCCACAAAATCGAATTCAAGTGTAAAACAATAGTGAAATCTGTTTTCACCTAATTTTCTTGAATGGCTTAAGACAAATTTGCTTAAAGGAGATTTTTACCACTCTTTTTGCTGTAAACGTAGGCTAAACATGGATATGTTTTAAATAGAACGTGTTCTGATCTCATTTTTTATTTCTTTCTTTATTAGAAGACAGCACACTTTCGCATCTGGTCTCTGCAATTTGTCTCTTTTTAGATAATATATCCAGTATCCAATAACAAATGGGCTGTAAAGCAACTAGAGAATTAAAATATGTCGATCAGGTTAAACACAATTTTTGAGATATTGCTTATGAAAAAGATACAAGGTCCAACAAATCGAACTCCTAATTTTCTGTAATATGTTTCTGTAGATGAGAAATAACAACACTGGGATTAATGAATATATGAATTTTTATTATTTTTAAAAGAAGACATTTTCTGAAAGGGGAATTATTGCAGGCTAAAAAGATTTATATTTAACATTGTTATATTTAACTATTTTTGAGGTACGTTGTGTAATACAGAAAGGTAAACATCACCTTTGCTGGCATAAGGTTGTTTAGCCATACAGTCAGTCACAAAGTGATATTTACAAAAAAAGAAGCCTTGAGATAATATAACCCCTGTTACATAAGTTTTGAGAAAAAAAATGAAACAACTTGTTTTTATCCAAACAAACTTCTATTTTTTCAAACTTATTATGTTATTAAATCAATCATTGCTATACATAAATAATTTAATTTATTGCCGCTAAGGGTTCGTTTTCTTCTATGACTCGTAATATATGCCTAACTGATCTCATGAGTTTCAATAACACTAAAATCTTGGACTTCCATTGTCTTTATTTGTTAATTGATACACAACGTTTCGGTTAGTGATGTATCTTCAACCGTTTTCAAGTGATAACAGTTATCACTTGAAAACGTTTGGAGATACATCACTAACCGAAACGTTGTGTATCAATTAACAAATAAAGACAATGGAAGTCCAAGATTTTAGTGTTATTGAAACCATAACATTGTCTAACACTTTTAATGATCTCATGAGGTTTTGGATATTTATTTCTCATACTTTTTGGAAGATTCTCTGCCGAAGTTCTTGTTAGTTTCGTGCTTTCCAGAAGTTATCGTAGACTTTCTGAGCCAATCGAGCCCAGGAAGTTTCAATTGGCCTGGCTTGGGCATTTCTTGCTTCCAGCCAGTCAAGTGTAGCTCTGCCATAATGTGCTGATGCCAGATTTGGCCAAAACATAAAATTTCCATCACCGTGATGTACGTTGATAAAATTAAGCAATTTAGTTAAACCATCCCTGATGTAGACCTCGGCATTCACTACCTCTCCTCTTACATGACCAACAAAAGGAATATTTCTTGCTTCCAGCCAGTCAAGTGTAGCTCTGCCATAATGTGCTGATGCCAGATTTAGCCAAAAATTTTTTTCAACACCGTGATGTACGTTGATAAAATTAAGCAATTTAGTTAAACCATCTCTGATGTAGACCTCGGCATTCACTACCTCTCCTCTTACATGACCAACAAAAGGCCTGGATACACCTCTTTCCGATTTGGCACACCATACTAACACTTTATCTGAAAACTTGGCTTTAGGTTTACATCTAACTTCATTTGGGCTCTCTTCTTTATTGTCGGTGTAAAATCCAGAATTTTCTGGTAGTTCTGCATGGCTAAGGGTGAAATATTTTTTATCATCCATGTCAATCGATCTGTTATTCGCGAAGTGTACTTGTCTTAAATTGCGACTGCACCTGGGTATTTTTGCCTGCTGAACATCAGTATATTTGGGTGCCTTTTTTCTTTTTCGGTATTTTAAACCACTTCTAGCAATATACCGACAAACAGTTGCGTTGGAAATTCGGAAGCAAGGACCAACCTTTCTGGTAGACTGCCCAACGACATTTTTCACTCTTCGAACTAATCTTTCCTGCTGGGCATCAGACAACTTCAGTGGTCGACCACTTTTCGGGAGGTTCATACATGGGATTCCTTCTTCACATTCCCGAACTTTTCGATATATGGTGGATTTCGAAATATTTTCGCCTTGAAAAATCCTTACTATTTCTTTTTTGGGCATTTGCCCAACTATTTTATAAATACTTCACCGAATATCTAGCTTGTATGCCATTGGGAAATAAATTATAACAACTATGACATATACGGCATCCATATTTCTGCGAAACACCTGGAATTTTTTTCTCAAAACTTCTGTAACAGGGGCTACTTACTATTTAGCTATTATAGTAAAAGTAAGCAATAAAAAACTAGCTAAACCTAACACATATATGACAGGGCAATACACTTCACGCCACTGTGGTCTATCAGGCCAACTTTTTATTGTTTTTAAACATACAAAGAAGACCACAGAAAAAGAACAACACAAAAAGTAAAAAAATGATAAGATTAACCTACAGCTTACTAACTAAAATCATCAAACCTACATAACAGTAATTTATAATTTTAAGTTAATTCTGTTTAAAAATGACGTCCCTTTACCTTTGTACTTTTCAACACTAAAATACTTAGGATAAACTGTTGTACACTTTTTTATTAAAACATAAGGTTGTTGCTCTAAGCTATATGTATATTTACCACAGTAAAAAAATATGGGATCTAGAGTTTAAACTTAGTTTAAAACTAACATTGCATGAATCGTATTGATCTAAAGGTAATATTTTAATTTTATGAAGATGGAAGGGAACGAATAGTTTTTTATGCCAGTTATTGTATTTCAGAAAGAAGCTAATACCTTGTAGGTTTATTTTTACAATATTCCTGCCTTCTTATGTTACATTTAATAAAACAATATAATAGATATAAATAGGGAAAAAATAGAATTACATACTAAAGTACAAGTATAAAGTATACCGGTTATATATTATTATGCTCCGAAGTGGGCTATTTGAATTTTTCTAAAAAAAAATAGTTTTTTAAACATAGCTCCTTTAGTTTTAATTATAGAAAGTTTTTTTAAAAAGGGTTTTATAGGGTTTTTAAAGAGCTGAAAGGCTATGTGAAATAAATCCTTTTAGATTCCTTATTTTAAAAATGGGATGAGTTTAAAGCGCTCGAATAACGTGGTGCTCGCTGGTAAATGGAGGCTTTAAACGGCTATATCTTGCCATGTATAGAAAAATCTAATAAATAAAAAATCTTTGTAATTAAAAAAGCTACCATTCGGTACTTCAGCATTTTTTTCTTACCTCCAGGATTGTTGGAGTTATTTTGAAGAGAAGAGTTGTTTTTACGAAATTGCGGAAAATCGTTTTTCGCTTTTAGCTCCAAATTTTCTCAAGTTAAGCGTTTTAAAATAGTCTAACTTTTGGGATGTATTATTGGTACATATATAAAAAAAATTGCAGAAGGGTAAAGATCAATTTTAATTAGGAGAGAAATTAGGGGATTGATTTTAATAATCTTTTCGTAGAAAAAAGTACGTACCGACCTTATTTTTATCATAACTCGCTCAATTTTCATGCTAAAAACTTTTTTTTCTTTTTAAAAGAAATGTCTAATTATATACTTTAAAAAAGATCTTTTATGTATTCCTTGAAAAGTGCAAAGTTTTCCAGCTATTTGACTTTGAATCTTTCAAATTTAGCATTTGACGAACAAAAGCTAACCATTAACAAGCCGTAGCTCGGTCCGTATTGGTTGTAAAGAAATTATTAATGAATAGTTTTTTAAATTTTTTTATAAGCTTTAATTTTACTCTCTACAGTTTTTTTGATAAAATGCATATTTATTAAGTTGTTCGCGAAAAATCCATTAAAAACGACTTTTTCGTCGAAAAAATTTTACTTGCAATCGTGAATAAATCAAAAAAATATTAGTTTTACGAAAAAAATACATGGAACATTTTTTACTTAAAATTACTTTATTCATAGATTCCTGTAGTTAAAACGTAATAAAAAATTTCCACCCCCAAGATGGGGTGGTAAACACCCCCAGGATGAAAGCATCCCTCGGCATGATATAAACTTTGATCTTTGGGCTATTCCCTGCGATCTGTAAAAAATTCAGGTAAATCCATGCAGTACAAAAAAAATCCGAGCCAAAATGCTTTATTTCCTGTACTAACTGTTATGTATAAAACAGCGTCGAGAGTACCAAAGTCTATATGTCATTTATTCCTGGTTTTTGGCATAATTATGTAACTAATAAAGGAACTAAATTGGTCACTCTGACACTAAAAGAAATATTTTAAAATAATTATGACAGAAAATGGTACTAAAAAACGGTCAGCAGTTTAAACATTTACTATAGGATGTTATAATAATTGTTTTTATTCTTTAATCGTTTCTAATTATTACAGGAGTAAATCCGATAATACTACAATTATGGGTAGTTATTTCAAAAACCAGCAATAAGTGACGTATAGTGTAATATCCATTTTGATGCAGAATTGAATGAAGAGTAAAAATTTGGCAAAATATACAGGGCGTTTTATAAAAAAAACGCACTTAGCAATGAAGACTCCGATTTCGGGACACCCTGTATATTTACCAATACTGGTAATAAAATTAGCGTTACGAAACACACAACGTTTTATTTTAAGTTT
The DNA here is from genome assembly GCA_019359885.1 of Listronotus oregonensis. Classification (NCBI taxonomy): domain Eukaryota; kingdom Metazoa; phylum Arthropoda; class Insecta; order Coleoptera; family Curculionidae; genus Listronotus; species Listronotus oregonensis. The sequence goes on from JAHBCN010006839.1 coordinate 24,094, forward strand.
TTTTTTGCATCATGTACAGGAGTGGAGATATTTAGTGTATCAATAGAGTTGGGACACCCTGTAGATAATAAAACTATATTTTTATTGTTAATATTCATGATGACACCACAAACTAAAAGACCTGTATTAAAATTTAGTAAAAAATTAATTGTACAAAAACTAATGTTTTTTTGAAATCAGAAGGGCGACGCCAGCTATGGCATCTGCCCTATCTTCTCTGACAATTTTGTATCCTAAAAAGACAACATCTTGACCTAGTTTGAACCAAGTTTTTTGGAGTAAGGGGATGTCAATATCCTTTTGATGCAAAAAAGCTTCAAGGCTTTTTTTACAATGGCAGGTTGAGAATTCCATTAAAGTATATTCAAATAATTTTTTTCTGCCAACCCCAATATTTTTGAATTAGGAAAGACGATTTTACAATTTCAATCAAATCTTTTTTATATCATCTGCTTTTAAACCTTTTAGTTCTTCCAATGACATAAAATTTTCCAAAAATTTTATAAAGTATGTAGGTAGCAAAGGAATCTAATTTGTTTTGATACAATGTTATCATTGTCGTTATTTTCATTATTATTAGATTTATTATTAAGATTATTTGATCAGTGTATGTTGTTTTTGATGGTAATTGTTTCAAGAAAAAAGAGTTTTAAGGTTAGTTAACTTAGAGGTATCATAATTTAAAAACCAGAGGTTGCCAGGAAAAACTGATATTAGTAATCAGCGCCCCAAAAAAACCCCGTATGCAAGAAGTCATCAAAATCAAAGTAATATTTTACCATATTGTCTTTATTGGAAACTGAGCCATTGCATAAAAAGTTCCAAGGTGGGTGTGTGTGTGTGTTGTTTTGTGTATGTGGTTGTGTGGCACTGTATGTCTGTCCACGTGTTTATAAAGTGTAAAGAGGTTTTTCTAAGGATTTTATGGTTCTGTATGTGATTAATAAGCATTAAAAGAAATTATTTCATTATAACTTATCTATGATTCTTATTGCAAATATGTTTAAACAGTAACATACATTGACTTGTAAACTTGCTCCACTATTCTGTAAATTACATGTAACTAATGTTTATCACTTTGCATTTTTGAAGTGACCAATAATTCCATAATAATTCTTCCACAAAGGTTAATATACTTAGAGCCAATCCACAAAGCAATGGAATAAAAGCCCCATGCAAGTGTTTAATTTTTAATTTATGTAAAGTTGATACATCGTGAACAATAATTTTCTTCTTACCAAAACTTAAATTTAAGCCAAAATCACTCATAAGAAGAGTGACATTATCTAGAGCCTTTTTGTAGGGCGAGTTTCTTCTTAAATAGTAGGTAAGCCTCCCCGCACCTAAAGTTTCTTTGGTTACATGATAAAATTCGGAATATAAAACGCCTTCTTTCGTTCTATTTGCAAGGAAATTCAGGGCAAATGACGGAGTAATTACATATGCTTGATTTCCTGTCAAATTCCATAGAACCCCTCCAATGTCAATATATGATAGCGGATGAATATCTAGTTTCTTAGATATCATAGGCCACCACTCTTTATCTCCATATAGTGTTAACCCACTATTCACTAAATCATCTACTGTATCTATATTTCTAGCGAATTTTGGCGATGTTAAAGCTGTTATTATAGCCCCTTGAAACGTATTACTAAATATCAACACAAACAGAGAACTGGTTAAAATTATAATTTTCAGAGCAAAATTTAAATTATTTGCAGTAATATATTGTTTCATTATGTCCAGTTCGATAATCATAAATAGCATAGTTAAAAATACTATTAACGACCAAACGTACTGGTCAAAGACGTATAATATGTTTAATAAAAAGGGTATCATTTTGGCTCTGGGGACAATTGCAAAGATTGGTAACTGAGACAACGAATAAGTGGAGTACTGAATTAAATCAGAAAATAACCATTCATTGTTGAAAGAGATATCAACTTTTCCCTGCAGAACATACTCCAGAGATTTTTCAGGTGCAGTTCTCAGGCTACCTGGAGGTGACAAAATATCTGCGCCTGCGTTTACATACCTCAAAAATGTCTTCATAATATCACAGTCCTTACCAGTGCACCGACCATTTCGGTACGCAGCAGTACCAAAAACGTAATACAGTGCTATTTTAATCTTATACCCTTGAAGATTTAATTTATCAGGAAATTGAGTTTCTTCTGAGAGAGTCTTGTTCGAATAATTTAACAATTTCTTCTCAAACGGATTGTATGAAACTATATTTAATTTGTTTAACGGGTCGAGGTATACAACAACAAATTTTAGAAGCTGCTGTTTTTCCCATAGTTTTTGCATCAGGGTCAGTAGATCTATTAAAGGCATCTTAAAAATTTGTAAAACTAAAAAATAATACTTGGGATCAGAAAACCAAAATTGGCTATGACTTAAAAACGTCGATGCTACATGGTGAATATCTTGAAGATTTTCTAAAAAAATAATTGAGTGAGTAGCTTTAGTTGCATTTGTCTTGAATTCAACAGACGGGTCATTCAAAATTTGAATTGTGACTCTATTGAGAAATACAGAGTTTATATGCCAATCTGCAATGATATTTCCTGCTTCTAACAAATTAGAATTAATAATGATAATATGATCCTTATGGAAAAAAATTTGTTGTTTAAATACGTTTTTAACTCTTTAGTAGCAATTGATTCATTTAGTAGAAGGGATATGGTGGTCGGAATTATCATGCACATAATTAAGAGATGCATAGTATTAAAGTTATAACCAACCAAATCAAAACTAATGGTTTCCAGCAGTTAAGTACAGTAAAGTGTTATCCTTAAATTTATGCTTTGGCTATTTGAATTATGTAACATTAAAGTATAATTTTATCCGATAAATATCAAAAACAATAAAAAATAAGCAATCAAAATCACACCTTTACTACATATTTGCAACTGATTGCTTTTTAATAGCATGTATATTTTTTCATTTCATAATAAAATTACTGTTATTAAAAATATAATACAAAATTTTCGAAAATAAAACGTTTTACTAGTTACAAACTCAACTTAGGTATTACATAAGCCATCGGAAACCAAAATGGCCTGAGTCACACAAATATTCTTTTAGGATAGAAGGCTTTTAGTTAAAATGTCACTGAAAATTTCCAAATAGGGAAAAGTTAGTTTAGTTTTATTTTTGTAATTGTTAATTCAGAAAGTATCAACCTAAACATTAAGAATACAATTTGCATTTTTATTTTCATTATTATGTTTTTTGTCGTCTTTGCTTAGTTCTAACATTTTTTGTGTTTTAATTCAAAAACCACCAAAATGAGCACAATAAGTATTTCAGTAGTTTTTAAAGGTTTTTAACGCTCCACAAAATAGAAGACTTTTAGTTAAAATGTCACTGAATATTTCTAAATAAGGGAAAGTTAGTTTAGTTTTATTCTTGTAATTGTTAATTCAGAAAGTATCAACCTAAACATTAAGAATACAATTTGCTTTTTTTATTTTCATTATTATGTTTTTTGTCGTCTTTGCTTAGTTCTAACATTTTTTGTGTTTTAATTCAAAAACCACCAAAATGAGCACAATAAGTATTTCAGTAGTTTTTAAAGGTTTTTAACGCTCCACAAAATAGAAGACTTTTAGTTAAAATGTCACTGAATATTTCTAAATAAGGGAAAGTTAGTTTAGTTTTATTCTTGTAATTGTTAATTCAGAAAGTATCAACCTAAACATTAAGAATACAATTTGCCTTTTTATTTTCATTATTATGTTTTTTGTGTCTTTGCTTAGTTCTAACATTTTTGTGTTTTAATTCAAAAACCACAAAATGAGCACAATAAGTATTTCAGTAGTTTTTTAAAGTTTTTAACGCTCCACAAATAGAAGACTTTTAGTTAAAATGTCACTGAATATTTCTAAATAAGGAAAGTTAGTTTAGTTTTATTCTTGTAATTGTTAATTCAAAAGTATCAACCTAAACATTAAAATACAATTTGCTTTTATTTTCATTATTATGTTTTTGTGTCTTTGCTTAGTTCTAACATTTTTTGTGTTTTAATTCAAAAACCACAAAATGAGCACAATAGTATTTAGTATTTTTAAAGTTTTAACCCACAAAATAGAAGACTTAGTTAAAATGTCACTGAATATTTCTAAATAAGAAAGTTAGTTTAGTTTTATTCTTGTATTGATTCAGAGTATCAACCTAAACATTAAGAAACAATTTCCTTTTTATTTTGTTTTGTCGTCTTTGCTTAGTTCTAACATTTTTGTGTTTAATTCAAACCACCAAAATGAGCACAATAAGTATTTCAGTAGTTTTTAAAGGTTTTAACGCTCCACAAAATAGAAGATTTAGTTAAAATGTCACTGAATATTTCTAAATAAGGGAAAGTTAGTTTAGTTTTATTCTTGTAATTGTTAATTCAGAAAGTATCAACCTAAACATTAAGAATACAATTTGCTTTTTTTATTTTCATTATTATGTTTTTTGTCGTCTTTGCTTAGTTCTAACATTTTTTGTGTTTTAATTCAAAAACCACCAAAATGAGCACAATAAGTATTGTAGTTTTAAGGTTTTTAACGCTCCACAAAATAGAAGACTTTTAGTTAAAATGTCACTGAATATTTCTAAATAAGGGAAAGTTAGTTTAGTTTTATTCTTGTAATTGTTAATTCAGAAAGTATCAACCTAAACATTAAGAATACAATTTGCCTTTTTATTTTCATTATTATGTTTTTTGTCGTCTTTGCTTAGTTCTAACATTTTTGTGTTTTAATTCAAAAACCACCAAAATGAGCACAATAAGTATTTCAGTAGTTTTTAAAGGTTTTTAACGCTCCACAAAATAGAAGACTTTAGTTAAAATGTCACTGAATATTTCTAAATAAGGGAAAGTTAGTTTAGTTTTATTCTTGTAATTGTTAATTCAGAAAGTATCAACCTAAACATTAAGAATACAATTTGCCTTTTTATTTTCATTATTATGTTTTTTGTCGTCTTTGCCTAGTTGTAACAATTTTTGTGTTTTAATTGAAAAACCACCAAAATGAGCACAATAAGTATTTCAGTAGTTTTTAAAGGTTTTTAACGCTCCACAAAATAGAAGACTTTTAGTTAAAATGTCACTGAATATTTCTAAATAAGGGAAAGTTAGTTTAGTTTTATTCTTGTAATTGTTAATTCAGAAAGTATCAACCTAAACATTAAGAATACAATTTGCCTTTTTATTTTCATTATTATGTTTTTGTCGTCTTTCCCTTAGTTCTAACAATTTTTGTGTTTTAATTGAAAAACCACCAAAATGAGCACAATAAGTATTTCAGTAGTTTTTAAAGTTTTAACGCTCCACAAAATAGAAGACTTTTAGTTAAAATGTCACTGAATATTTCTAAATAAAGGAAAGTTAGTTTAGTTTTATTCTTGTAATTGTTAATACAGAAAGTATCAACCTAAACATTAAGAATACAATTTGCTTTTTTTATTTTCATTATTATGTTTTTTGTCGTCTTTGCTTAGTTCTAACATTTTTTGTGTTTTAATTCAAAAACCACCAAAATGAGCACAATAAGTATTTCAGTAGTTTTTAAAGGTTTTTAACGCTCCACAAAATAGAAGATTTTTAGTTAAAATGTCACTGAATATTTCTAAATAAGGGAAAGTTAGTTTAGTTTTATTCTTGTAATTGTTAATTCAGAAAGTATCAACCTAAACATTAAGAATACAATTTGCCTTTTTATTTTCATTATTATGTTTTTTGTCGTCTTTGCTTAGTTCTAACATTTTTTGTGTTTTAATTCAAAAACCACCAAAATGAGCACAATAAGTATTTCAGTAGTTTTTAAAGGTTTTTAACGCTCCACAAAATAGAAGACTTTTAGTTAAAATGTCACTGAATATTTCTAAATAAGGGAAAGTTAGTTTAGTTTTATTCTTGTAATTGTTAATTCAGAAAGTATCAACCTAAACATTAAGAATACAATTTGCCTTTTTATTTTCATTATTATGTTTTTTGTCGTCTTTGCCTAGTTGTAACAATTTTTGTGTTTTAATTGAAAAACCACCAAAATAAGCACAATAAGTATTTCAGTAGTTTTTAAATGCTTTTAACGCTCTACAGAATAGAAGGCTTTTAGTTAAAATGTCACTGAATATTTCTAAATAAGGAAAAGTTAGTTTAGTTTTATTCTTGTAATTGTTAATTCAGAAGGTACCAAGCTAAACATTAAAAATACAATTTGCTTTTTTTATTTTCATTATTATGTTTTTTGTCGTCTTTGCTTAGTTCTAACATTTTTTGTGTTTTAATTCAAAAACTACCAAAATGAGCACAATAAGTATTTCAGTAGTTTTCAAAAGTTTTTAACGCTCTACAAAATAGTCTATTAGATATTCTGAAAATATGAAAACACAAGTTGTGACACTATAAGGTAAAAAAATTGAGACATTTTCAAAGTTGTGACACTATAAGATTAAAGAAATGAGAAATTTACGAAATATTATTTATTAACAGTAATTTTAGAAGTACGAAATATTACCTGATTTAAAAATACTGTAGGAACGACATTTCATATGTACACTTTTACTGGGCAGGTTTACAGTTTGTTTTAAATCAAGTACTAACATATAGGGTTTGCCAAATCTATTTATACACTAAATATCTTTGCTTCTTTACGTGATACAAAAAGGACTTAAAATAAAAACTGTGTGTTTGGTAACGCTAATTTTATTAGCAGCATTGGTAAATATACAGGGTGTCCCGAAAACAAAGTTTTCATTGTTAAGTACGTTTTTTGAATAGAACGCCCTATATAATTTGGCAGATTATGACTTTTTTTTTTCAATTTTACATCAGAAATGTATATTACACTAGCGGGTAACACAGCGGACATGTAACAGCCAATAACTTTTTTATTTATTAGAATTAATTTTTAAAATTTAGGCACCTGTCATAAGGACACGCTTTTATTGACTAAATAAAAACATTTTTTTTACTTTAGGTTCAACCGGAAGTAACCCTAAATTTAAAATTTTAAATAGCTTCCTGTATACAGGGTGATTCATGAGGAAATGTCAATACTTCAGGTATGTAGTCAGGGACCAAAAATAAACATAAAAGTCTATACAAATATGGGTTCGCAAGACCTTCGTTTCCGAAATACAGGGTGTTAAAATGTTTAGTTAATTTTTCTATTTTTTAAATAAAATCTATGATAATGTAAATATTGGAGCAAAAATTGGTATTCAGGGGTTTTTTGGTATGACGGATTCGAATCTAATCTTAGTATTGCTCTTACTTGTAGGGGTGCCACCTACACGTCTTTTTACTATTTTGAACAGTCACAACTTTTTGGTACAACCCTGTATTACATTTTTAAATAAATGAAATAATTGTTTTGTCATTTTTACGTTAAAAAGGTATACTTGTTAAAAGTTGATATGAGCAACCGTTTTCGAGATATTTGGATTTTAAAAAAATAAGACGCATCTGATTTTATTATAGCAAAATTTGAAAAAAATAAAACAAAATGTATAATTCAACAATATGTATTTTAATTTTTAATAAAATTATTGTCTTTTAATTATGTTCAGCAAAACATAAACTAGGTTTTAAAATTTTCAAAAGGTTTCTTTTTTCAAAAAAAACCTTTAACACCCTGTATTTCGGAAACGAAGGCCTTGCGGACTCATATTTGTATAGACTTTTATGTTCCTTTTTGGACCCTGAATACGTACCTGAAGTATTGACATTTCCTCATGAATCACCCTGTATATTTTTATCCTATCTGATCCGCCTCAAAATTTTCTTTTTAACCATGTACAACACTTGTCATTTTATTTCAAAATGGCTGCTGAAACCTTTTTTCCAAATGGCAATTACAAATTATCAGCATGTAAAAGGCGTTGAGATGTAAATAAAGAAGAAGGCTTAAAAATATTTCTGATTTTGTTATTTTTGATCTAATTATTAATAATTAGGAATAAATGTTAGTTTCTAAAATTTTAGGAATGTATTTTTTTAACGCTTTATATCTCAAAATCCATAATGGGAAACTTCAATTTTTATTAAATTTAACTTTAGATCAAACATTTACCATTTTATATAATTTATCAAAGTTGGTATGCATAGCTGACCTTTTTACCCAAATCAAAAAATTATACATATCTACATTGCTTCTCAAATTTATAATAAGTATAAGTACAGGGTCTTATTAAATTTACGTGGCATCTAGAGGCTTTATTTTTGAAGATAGAAAAAAGTATTTAAAAAATTGTAGTTTTTTTATATTATCTTTTAGAATAATCAGTAAAAACATATCGCCATAAGAAAATGGAAAAATATAGGCAACTTCAACTTTTTTAAGTGGAACACCCTGTATATTATGCGCTTCAACGAAAGATTTTTTTTTTCGGATTTCAAATATACACGGCTGGAAAACCAATTTCTTAGGTGCAGAGATTTTCAGTGCGATGAAAGAAGATGTCAATTTAATAGGCAAAGGCTTGAGCGAAATAAAGACAGAGAGAAAACGCTTTCTCCTTCTTCCGGCCCAACAAGAAAGGATACTGTGGTAGGATTCAGTGGACGATCGACAGCAGTGTTGCCGATCTATGGGGAATTTTATAAATATGCGGGGACAAATTGGGAAATAAAATTTATGGAAACGAGCCATCAACATTTTTTAAATAAAATAAATTCCGAAATAATTTAAACTTGTATAATTTAAAAATAATTTTTACTTCTTTAGTAATATTTTAATTATATAAAAATAATAATAATGTCAAATTAACATCTTTTATGTTTTTAAAAGAGTATTATTACTTTTGTTAAATTTAGTTTCAAAATAAAGTTTTATTTAAATTATCGCTATTATAGGAATGGAAATGAAAAGGGATTTTTTAAATTACTAATAGAGAATGTGATAAATTTTAATTCTCATGTGGGGAGTAGCTAAACCTGCCGGCATGAGCGTTGGATCGATTCAATTTAAAAAAATTCAGCCCGCAGGTATTAAGTGTTGAGCAGGGGTGGTTTCAAGGTAGTACGATCCAACTATTTTTAATGCTTCTTTCTACTCTGAGACGATCGTCTAAAATTTAAACCTGTATGAAAGTTGGATCCATTCATTTTGCATTTTTTCAGCCGCGGAGGTATTTCAGTGTTGACAGAGGATGGTTCCAAATAGTAGGTTCTTATTTTTTATGGCTTCTTTATGACTCTAGGACGACCGTTTAAAATTTCAAGGGCATGAAAGTTGGATCGATTCATTTTGGGAATTTTTTTCAGCCCGTTTAAGTGTTAAGAAGGTGATTTCCCAAAGGGTAGTACCGGTCCAATTATTTTTATATACTTTTATACTCTGGTACGATCGTCTAAAATTTCAGACCTGTATGAGTTGGATCGATTCATTTTGAATTTTCGCCCGGAAAGGGTTAAGGGATGGCAAGGGATAGTCAATTATTTGATATGCCTTTTTATGACTCTAGGAGATTCAAAAATTTTAGCAGTATGAGATTTGGACATTTAAATTTTTTAAGGGGAAGTATTTAATGTTAAGGGTCATGTATTAAATTTACAGTCATCAGTAGGCTTTTATTAATTTATGAAATGATAGGAAAAAAGTTAAATTTAAAAAATAAATTATAGTTTTTTTATATAATCTTATTTAGAATTAATTACAGTTTTAATAAATATCTAAATAATTCGTTCCTATCAAGAAATTGGTTAAAAATAGGATTTATGTGTTTCTGATGAAATGTAAGTCTCAATTTTTAAGTGGTAGACTGTTTTAGCTCTTCAACGAAGATATTTAGTAATTACATTTTAAATTTATAACACTGGGCTTGGAAATAGTGAATTTTCTGTAGAGTGCACAGCTTCTTCAGCAAATGATCACAAGATAGTTTGTAATTTATATGAATTTGGATCCAAAAGTTGCTTTGTAGCGAATTAAATTAAAATGATTTTCAAAAAATTCCTTTTCAGTTCTTCGAACTTAAGAAGGGAATACTTGTGTAGAGAGCTTGGTAGCTGACGTATCCGACAATAACAGTGTTGATTATGGAATATTTTTAAAATAATGTTGACAAATTTCAGAAAGTTTGCAATTGTACTCATGATAATGGCCAATCTAATCCTTATTTTTTATGCAACAATAAGCATTTGAAATAATTTAAACTTGTATAATTTAAAAATAATTTTTACTTCTTTAGTAATATTTTAATTATATTTAAAAAAATAATAATAATGTCAAATTAACATCTTCATTATGTTTTTCTAAAGAGTATTATTACTTTTTGTTAAATTTAGTTTCAAAATAAAGTTTTATTTAAATTATCGCGCTATTATAGAGAATGGAAAATGAAAAGGGATTTTTTAAATTACTAATAGGGAATGTGATAAATTTTAATTCTGCATGTGGGGATGTGAGCTAAACGCTGCCGGCATGAGCGTTGGATCGATTCAATTTAAAAAAAATTCAGCCCGCGGAGGTATTTAAGTGTTGAGCAGGGGTGGTTTCAAAGGTAGTACGATCCAACTATTTTTATATGGCTTCTTTCTGACTCTGAGACGATCGTCTAAAAATTTAAAACCTGTATGAAAGTTGGATCCATTCATTTTGCATTTTTTTCAGCCCGCGGAGGTATTTCAGTGTTGACAGAGGATGGTTCCAAGAGTAGTACCGGTCCAATTATTTTTATATGGCTTCTTTATGACTCTAGGACGACCGTTTAAAAATTTCATACGGGCATGAAAGTTGGATCGATTCATTTTGAATTTTTTTCAGCCCGTGGAGGTACTTAAGTGTTAAGAAGGGGTGGTTCCAAGGGTAGTACCGGTCCAATTATTTTTTATATAGCTTTTTTATGACTCTGGTACGATCGTCTAAAAATTTCAGACCTGTATGAGAGTTGGATCGATTCATTTTGATTTTTTTCCGCCCGCGGAGGTATTTGAGTGTTAACAAGGGATGGTTCCAAGGGTAGTACCGGTCCAATTATTTTTATATGGCTTCTTTATGACTCTAGGACGATCGTCCAAAAATTTTAGGCCAGTATGAGATTTGGATCGATTTATTTTAATTTTTTTTCAAGCCGCGGAGGTACTTAAATGTTAAAAAGGGGTAGTTCCAAGGGTAGTATAGTCTGTCTCAAAGTATACCGTGTTAGCTCTTGCCTTCATTTATGGATTATACCTGCCGACAGCAATAAAACTGCGGATCGGTAGGTATTAAAGGACAGAACATTAGAGACGGACTTTAATAATATAAAAATTTATAATTTATTGTTTATTTAGGTAAGTATAATCTTAAAATTACATTAAGAAATTAAATATATGCAAAGTTTTAATAAATTTATAACTGCATTATTTATACATAATTACATTTTTAATCTAAATATCTAAATCTAATTCTGTTTCACTATCAGAGTCATCATTGAGATTAATTACAATAGAATTTATGTTGTTTTGGATAGAAATGTAAGAGTCCTCAATTTTTATAATGTGCTGTAGTGAATTTTTCCAGCTCTCAACTGGTATGTTAGTAATTACATTTTTTATTAAATTTATAACACTGGGACTTAAAGTAGGTGTAACATTTTCTGTAAGACAGTATGCCCAGCCTCTTCAGCCAAATTATCACATAGATATTGTTTTTTAATTGCATATGAATTTAGGACTCCCAAAAGTTGCGTTTTTTTGTAACGGAATTTAAATTAAATATCATTTTCTAACAAATATTCCTGGATTTCAGTTTTTGAACTTGATGAAGCTGATGCTTTGTGTAGCAGACGGCTGTGGTAGCTTGCGTTATCCATGACAATAACACTGTTGTTTGGAATATTTTTTAAAAGATAATTTTGAAACCAGTTTTCAAAAAGTTCTGCACTTGTACCCTCATGATAATCCAATCTAGAATCCTTAATTTTCTTTGCAGACAACAGCAAGCAGTTTGGGACAAATCCGTCTTCTGAACCAGCGTGTATTATGGTAATGCGTTTTCCTTTATTTGAAAGCGCTTTCGTCTGACAGTTTTGACTTGAATCAACCCATCCTTTGGATACTGTATTGTGTGTATCGAACCATGTTTCATCAAGGTAAATTATGGATCTGTTTTCTAACATATATCTTTTAATTTCTTGAAGGTAATTAAATCTCCAAGTGCGTAATCTGTGCGATTCCATTACTACTTGTCTTTTGTTAATTTCAGACCGATATGAGAGTTGGATCGATTCATTTTGAATTTTTTTTAGGCCGCGGAGGTACTTAAATGTTCCAAGGGTAGTACAATCCAACTATTTTTATATGGCTTCTTTATGACTTTTTTAAATATTTTTGAGCCCGCGGAGGTACTTGAGTGTTGAGAAGGGATGGTTCCAAAAGTAGTACCGGTCCAAATATTTTTATGTGGCTTCTATATTTTTTCATTGCAGTATTATTGATATCGCTGCTTTACACTGACAACAGCAGGTCTCTCGTAGTCTACGACATACGAACATTATCCTTCCTATGTGATTCTTTTTGATGTTTCTGCTTTAACACAAAACAAATATATGATTGAGTAATTGCTATTGTAATTACTAATTAAACCGATCAATAAACGCGGTCAAACCATAATTTGTTCGGTGGGTATTTAAAGAGAAGAGATGCCTAGATCTGGTATGCCAACGAATTCTTGGATAAAAATAAAGTAAACAATCCTTGTTTGGCATTAATATATTCAGGGGGACAAGGAGGGATAGTTCTTGTAAACACACGGCACAACAACATACTAAATAACATCACTCCGGAAATAATAACTTTTTCAATGTTTATGGCATTGCCCATAAATTACATTATTATAAATCGATGATTCTTTATTGTTAAAAATTAATTTTAAAGCTGGAAAACTATTTTGTTTATTATCTGAAGTGACAGACAGACATGACATTTACTTTAGATGCCCAATTCGATTGCTGTTGATCAAGTCAGTTTACAAAACGTGTTATTGAATAATACAACCTACTAGAAAGAGATAAAATGATATTGGAGTGCCTTACAACATCTGATTTACTATCATTTTTTATTAAACGAATGCAGCAGCTGTCCAAATTAACCTTGTTGCTGGTGTTTGGGACTGTCATATTAATAAATGTTTATATTTAAATCGATGTTGCCTATATTAACACAAAAACCAATATTTTTAAATAATTTACATTTTTAAGGTAATTTCCTGATTTTGGTTTTTGAGATCTGGCAATTTTTTACGTTTTTCCAAAACAAAAACAAACAGATCACTATACCAAACACCCTGCCTACAAACTGGCGTTGCGTTAATTCTAGTTCTTGAGTTCGTTGTGGTATGCCGACTTGGTGGTAGTTTATTTTTTCTAATAGAACGTGGCAGTCAATTATTCCATTAACAATTTCATGCAAAAAAGCAAAAAGGCTCTTTTTCGTCTGCACTCCAGACTTGACATCCCTGCTAGCAGCAATCTTGTCTTGTGGCTTAAATTTTGACGGGAAAATCTGTATTTGTAGAGTAAGAATTTTACTAATTTTTTGTATTGTTAATGTGACTACAATTTCTGTTTAAAAATCCCAACATTTTAAAAGCCTTCAATAAAATATTATCCACATGTAAATTAAAATTTAATTCCCTGTCAAAGATAACACCCAAATGGTTTAAATGGGTCACAGATTCTGGAAAAATATCATTTATTTGATATTGAGTTATCACAGGTGAACGGTTTTTTAAAAATCTTATAGTTTTACATTTATTTACATTTAAAGTTAAAAAATATACAGGGTGGCCCACCCCATTCGCCTCGATTTTTTTTACGAGAAATAAAAAGAGTTGGAAAAAACTTTTAGCACGGTCATATGTGGGTCCATGAGGAGCATATTTCAAGATTATTTTGAAATATACAGGGTGACCCAAAAAAAGTACATATCAAAGTTATATTTTTTAAGGAACACCCCATATTTTTTGATATTTTTAGATACTATAGACCAAATAAAGGTGAATTATTGTTATATTTCCTATACCTAAAACTGACCGTTTCGGAGAAATTTAGAGAAATTAAAAAATACAGACCTTAATTAAAAAATTGTTTACACCCTGTAACATATAACGAGCTGCTCGTAATTAAATTTATTGCTTAGATCATAAAAATTTTACCTTAATATTATACAGGGTGTTGAAAAACATTGCTTTAAAGTTTAGACACACATTTTATTAAATAACTTTCTTAAGTTAAATGGAACACCCTGTATTTAGTGGCTTATTTTGATGCGGAACTAAATTCCCTTTAAAACCGTACTAGGGTTTCCTATACCTATCTTTTCTGCTTTTTATGCAAACGGCGTTTTTTTTATTTGACTTTTCCTTTATCCTAAAAATGGAATACCCTGTATTGTAATTAAAAAACCTTTTTATTAGGGCTCACGTAGATTCGCTAAAAGCACAAGTTCAAATTTTGAAAATAAGATGTATCTTAAGCAAAATTCAGGCAAAAGTAATTACTCCAATTTATTGCCATTTTTAAAATATTAAAGCATTTTTAAAAATGAGGATCGAAATATAGTGGAAGGCACACCTGTCCTAATTGTTGGGACGAAATATGTTAAATTGCGCTTGTTTCTTAGCAAATGTATTAGATTTTATGGTAAAATAAAACTACTCGTGTTCCAATTATTCCACCCCACACGTTAACAGACCATCTGTGCTGGCGATCAAGGGTTCCAAAAATATTAGGATTTTCGTCACTGTAGTAGTAAAAGCTATGTCTGTTAACTAATCAGTTGTTATAAAAAATGAAGTCTGATACATTTGCTATGAAACAAGGCAATTTAACATATTTTGTCTTAACAATTAGTGCCTTCTACTATATTTCGATCCTCATTTTTAAGAATGCTTGAATATTTTGGAAATGGCAATAAATTGGGTAATTACTTTTCTGAATTTTGCTTGAGATATATCTTTTCAAAATTTGAATTGTGTTTAGCGAATCTACGTGGCTTAATAAAAAGGTTTTTAATTAAATAAGGTATTCCATTTTTAGGATAAAGGATAAGTCAAATTAAACACGCCGTTTGCATGAAAAGCAGAAAAGATAGGTATAGGAAACCCTAGTATGGTTTAAGGAATTTATTCCGCGTCAAAATAGGCCACTAAATACAGGGTGTTCCATTTAACTTAAGAAAGTTATTTAATAAAATGTGTGTCCAAGCTTTAAAGCAATTTTTTTCAACACTCTGTATAATATTAAGGTAAAATTTTTATGTAATAGTTAATGTTAAATAAATTAAGAACCTTGAGGTAAGAAATACATTTAATTACGAGCAGCTCGTCATATGTTACAGGGTGTAAACAATTTTTAAATTTCTCCAAATTTCACAGAAACAGTCAGTTTTATGTATAGGAAATATAACAATAACTCAGCTTTATTTGGTCTATAGTATCTAAAAATATCAAAAAATATGGGGTGTTCCATAAGAAAAAATATAACTTTGATATGTACTTTCTTTTTGGGTCACCCTGTATATTTCAAAATAATTTTGTAATATGCTCCTCATGGACCCACATATAACCATGCTAAAAGTTTTTCCCCAACTCTTTTCATTTTTCGTAGAAAAATCGAGGCGAATGGCGTGGGCCACCCTGTATATTATACCTCGCTACTAAACAATCTAATTCTTGTTAAACTAATTGACAATCTGATGAAGAATGAATAACAGCATAAAACTTTAAATCATCGGCCTATAACAAACACTAACAAAATTCAAAAACACCTATTATTTCATTTATAAATAAAAGAAATAAAATGTGACCCCGAAAACTGACTCACCCACCCAGAACTTCAAACGGCCGATAAGACTTCACGAGTCCTTTAAAGGGCAGGTGGTGTGGTACCACCTCAGGCGAGGAAAAGCTCCTCTGCTCCCTGCTAAATATTACCATTTAACCCTGGTAACCCAGGTTACTCGGGTCCTCCCAAAGTTGCACGAGAATACCATGCTATACCCTCCGGGTGGACCCATTGATTGTGCTGCGATACAAGGAGGGAAAACGGACGTTAAGAGGGCGTCGGGCAGCAGTCGTCGGATTCTTAACTTAAAGAGAATGACTTGGTAGGGAGAGTTTGCTGCCTTGAATTTTAAAAAAGTTATTAAGCAAAACATTTTTTCTGATTTAAGTAGGAGTTATTTGTATCAGTTGAATTTCAGTTTACGTATACGTCAGAATGGTGTATCAATAAAAGTTAAGTTTGTGTCACTACTAGAATACAAAAAGCGCAGCCAAAATTTCTGAAAACTGGATTTGGAACAGGGGTTGCCGGATTCGTCATCAGCGCCCCAAAAAACGCCCGTATGCAAAAATAATCAAAATCAGCGTCATGTCCGATAAGTAAAATTTTACCATATTGTGTTTATTGGAAATTGAGCCATTGTTTAAAAAATTCCAAGTTATGCTTAAAACAAAAACAAAAGGTTTATTTGATTATGATTTATTAATTTTTTTGTAAATGTGATTAAACAGTAACACACATTGACTTGTAGACGTACTTTACCTTGAGAATTATGTAATTTACATGTAACTAATATTTATTACTTTGCATTTTTAAGTGACCAATAATTCCATAATAGTTCTTCCACAAAGGTTAGAATACTTAGAGTCAATCCACAAAGCAATGGAATAAAAGCCCCATGCAAGTGTTTAACTTTCAATTTATGTAAAGTTGATACATCGTGAACAATAATTTTTATTTTACCAAAACATAAATTCAATCCAAAATCACTCATAAGAAGAGTGACATTTTCTAGAGCGTTTTTGTAGGGTGAGTTTCTTCTTAAATAGTAGGTAAGTCTTCCCGCCCCTAAAGTTTCTTTGGTTACATGATAAAATTCGGAATATAAAACGCCTTCTTTCGTTCTATTTGCAAGGAAATTCAGGGCAAATGACGGAGTAATTACATAGGCTTGATTTCCTGTCAAATTCCATAGAACCCCTCCAATGTCAATATATGATAGCGAATAAATATCCAGTTTTTTAGATATCATAGGCCACCACTCTTTATCTCCATATAGTGTTAACCCACTATTTACTAAATCATCTACTGTATCTATATTTCTAGCGAATTTTGGCGATGTTAAAGCTGTTATTATAGCCCCTTGAAACGTTTTACTAAATATTAACACGAACAGAGAACTGGTCAAAATTATAATTTTCAGAGCAAAATTTAAAATCTTTGCAGTAATATATTGTTTCATTATGTCCAGTTCGATAATCATAAATAGCATAGTTAAAAATACTATTAACGACCAAACGTACTGGTCAAAGATGTATAATATGTTTAATAAAAAGGGCATTATTTTTGCTCTGGGAACAATTGCAAATATTGGTAACTGAGTCAACGAATAAGTGGAGTACTGAATTAAATGAGAATACAACCACATATTGCTAAAACAGATATCAACTTTTCCTTGCAGGAGATACTCCTTGGATTTTGCAGGTGCAGTTCTCAGTCCCCGAGTACCTGGTGGTGACAAAATTTCTGCACCTGCGTTTACATACCTTAAAAATATCTTCATAATATCACAGTCCTTACCAGTGCACCGACCATTTCGGTACGCAGCGGTACCAAAAACGTAATAGAGTGCTATTTTAATCTTATACCCTTGAAGATCTAATTTATCAGGAAATTGAATTTCTTCTGAGAGTGCCTTGTCCGAATAATTTAACAATTTCTTCTCAAACGGATTGTATGAAACTATATTTAATTTATTTAACGGGTCGAGGTATACAACAACAAATTTTAGAAGCTGCTGATTTTCCCACAGTTTTTGCATCAGGGTAAGTAGATCTATTAAAGGCATCTCACAAATTTGTAAAACTAAAAAATAATATTTGGGATCAGAAAACCAAAACTGGCTATGATTTAAAAACGTCGATGCTACATTGTGAATATCTTGAAGCTTTTCTAAAAAAATAATCGATTGAGTAACTTTAGTTGCATTTTTCTTGAATTCAACAGACGGGTCATTTAAAATTTGAATTGTGACTCTATTGAGAGATATAAAGTTTATATGCCAATCTGCAATGATATTTCCTGCTTCTAATAAATTAGAGTTAATAATGATTATATTATCCTTATGGAAAAAATTTTGGTTTCTTAAATATGTTTTTAACTTTTTAGTAGCAATTGATTCATTTAGTAAAAGGGATATGGTGGTCGGAATTATCATGCACATAATTAAGAGATGCATAGTATTAAAGTTATGACCATAAAACAAAAATGAAACCAATGGTTTCTATCAGTTAAGTATAGTAAATTACTATTTTTGAATTGATGGTTTGGTTATTATAAATGCGTTACATTAGAGTATAATTTTGTCAGATAAATATCAAAAACCATAAAAAAATAAACACTTAAAATCACACCTTTGCTACATATTTGCAACTGATTGCTTTTTAATAGCACGACATATTTATTCATTGAATTATATGTGATAATAAAATTACCGTTATTAAAAATATGATATTGAATTTTTGACAATGAAACTATTTACTATTTATACTTTGCAAAAAAGGCATAGTGACCGAGAGTATTAAACAAATGTTAAAAAAACGTTGAGATTCAAAAACCTATTTTTTCAAATTTGATAAATTAAGCATAAAGTTAGATTTAAGTATATCAATAAATATCATAACTTAGTTATACAAAAATGTATTTTAAATTTTAAAATATAAATATAAATACATTTGAACAAACTCAACTTAGGTATGAGCCACTGGAAACCAAAATGGTCTGAGTCACAAAAATATTCTTTTGAGATGGAAGGCCTTAAGTTATTATGTCACTGAAAATTTCTCT
Organism: Listronotus oregonensis; assembly: GCA_019359885.1. Taxonomy (NCBI): domain Eukaryota; kingdom Metazoa; phylum Arthropoda; class Insecta; order Coleoptera; family Curculionidae; genus Listronotus; species Listronotus oregonensis. The sequence continues at coordinate 42,925 of JAHBCN010006839.1, forward strand.
CCTCGTTGTTTTTTCTGTAAAATGTTAATTCAGAAAGTATCGACTTAAACATTAGAAATACATTTTTTTTATATTTTTGCTTTTTTTTTTAACCGCCTTTGCCTAGTTTTAACACTTTTTGTGTTTTAATCCAAAACGATTAAAATGAGCACAATAAGTTTTTTAGAAGTTTTCAAAGGTTTTTAAAGCTCTATAAAATAGCGTATTAACTATTCTGAAAATAGGAACCAACAAATTGACAATTTTTTAATTGGTCAGAGTCCAGAATATTGACCCTAGCTATTTAAATTTTTATTTTTACATATACTAGATCTTAAGCTTTTCAACTTAAAATAAAAATTGGATCCTTTGGGGGCCTTTAGCAATGGTTTAAAATTATGAATAACTGCTGCGGGCAAAAATGAAAAAAAGTGCTCAAAAATCCCGGTTTTAGTAAAATGTAAATAAAAATAGGACAATAATGCCATATAAACCATATGCAAAAAGTTGATAATTGCTATTGTTTATAGATTCTTTCTCAACGCCTGTCAACTCTATCCGCTTGTTAAGATGCAACCAATCGACCTGTTGACAATATCCATAGATCAAAAGAAGCGTCTTTACGAGTACTTTTAGACGTATTTTCAGTAAAAATTTTTAATTAAATATTTACGGCAATCATCAGTTTGTTTTTAAGCAAAAAAATGTTTTATAACATTAAACAATTGCTAAGAACGCCCAAAAAATCCGATTTTCTTTAAATAAAAAGTTTAAAAGCTTGAGATCTCGATTTTATGTGAAAAAGATTAAAACTATAGCGGCCGAGTGATGATCGCGTTGTTAAATTTAGTAATGGACTTAGCAATTGTTAAAAGTTAACAACGGTTTAGAATGTTTAACAAAACATCTTTGTCAGTGTTATTCAATGATTTTAATAGGCAACCTGTCAAAATCTGACCATTTGTTAAACATTCTAAACCGTTGTTAACTTTTAACAATTGCTAAGTTAACAACGGTTTAGAATGTTTAACAAAATGTCAGATTTTGACAGGTTGCCTACTAAAATCATTGAATAATCCTGACAATGACGTTTTGTTAAACATTCTAAACCGTTGTTAACTTTTAACAATTGCTAAGTCAATTGCTAAATTTAACAACGCGATCATCACTCGGCCGTAGGTTTATTATTTTGGACACTAACAAATTTTCAAAATTGCTAATTTTTTTAAACAAAATTGGATTGTAAAATTATTGTGCAAAAACTATCAAACAGAATTCGACAAAATTTGGCCTGATGTTTTAACAGAACATGATGTTTTTTTACGATGTGTTCATTTCATGCATAAGGGGTAAAAGTAGGATGTTATGCATGCAAGTATGTCAGGTGAGAAGGTATTTACATAACCAAACAAAATCCCAAAAAACGGATACGTGGGTGGATACAAAGGGGGTGGCGGATAGGGATAAAAATTTAAGTAAAATGCCTACAACGGTGAACCCTGGTGAATACAAGGGGTATTTATAGGGGTCAAAAGTAGCAAATTTTTGTCGGGTCAAGACCGTCATCGATGATATGTTTGAAAATATGTTTGGTGAGTAGGTACTTACCTAACCAAAGAAAATACTAGAAGGCGGACAATTGGGTAAATACAAAGAGGGTGGCGAATAAGGGTAAAAATTTTGGTGAAAGGCCGTCATCGTTAATATATTATTTCTTCAATGTGTTCATTTAGTGTCAATAGTTACAATCTCTCGCAGGCGGACCCTAGTGGATACGGGGGGTAATTATGTGTTTGAAAATATGTCAGGTGAGAAGGTATTCACATAACCAAACAATAGGCGGACACGTGGGTGGATACAAGGTGAGGGTGGCAGATGGAAGTAAAAATTTTGGTGAAAGACCGTCATCAGTGATATGGCATTTTTCCATTGCATTGAATGAACACATTGCAATGTAGAAATGCTATATCACCGATGATAGCTTTTTACCCTAACCACAACTAACCACCCCCTTTGTATCCACCTACGAGTCCGCTCTTTAAGATTTTGTTTGGTTAGATAAATACCTATCCGCCTGATATATTTTCCAGCATACCATCGATGACGGCTTTTACCTAAAAAAAAATTCTTACTTTCACTTCGTATAACTACCCCCTGTATCCACCATGGTGTCCGCACACGAGGCATTGTAAATATTGGCATTAAATAAACACATTGCAATGGAGAAAGGTCATATTACCAATAACGGCCTTTCACCCAAATTCTTACCCCTGCTTGACACCAAAATTATAGATACGTCTACGAAGGTCAAAGTTTTAGAAAGAGCTAAAATCAAGCAATTTTTGCAAGAAGCTTCTAATGAATATTATCTCTTAGCCAAGGTAGGCATTTTGTTTTCAATTATAGTTGCCTTTTTACGCTTTAATCTTTTTATTGTCCTGGAACATTTTCATATTTTTTACGTTTCTTGTAATCAAGGTTTTCTGTATAATATATATTTATATAATTTTTCAATTTCATTTGGTCTTGATACTAGGCGTTTCTGGTGCCTGCCTGTAGACGCGACGAATTCACAAAGTTGCTGATAGAAAACATCGAGGAAAAAGGACAATACCTTGTTATTTAAATTCCTGAAACAAAAATCAATAAATCAAAATGCTTTACCATTTTAAACGAATGATTTACGGAAACCCTATTGAGTTAGTGAGGCAGTATTTAAAATTACGACCAAAAAATGTACCCACCAACAGATTTTTTTTTTAAATTATCGGAAAGGCAAGTGTACTTCTCAGTGTGTTGGTATAAATAAAATTTCTAAAATATCAAATGCTGTGGCAACATTTTTTGGATTGTCTGACTCTAATTTATAGACTGGTCATAGCTTACGCCGCACATCAGCAACCCTCCTGGCCAATGCCGGAGGGCACCTCATAACCCTCAAACGCTATGGTGGATGGAAATCATCCACCGTGGCTGAAAGCTATGTTGAAGAATTAATTTTGAACAAAATCGAAATTGAAAAAAAATACAGGATGAGCAATCTTAAGCTGTCGATAATGCAGGGAAAAGCATAATTTCTGTCATTGTTTCCGAAAAAAGTTTTACCGGTGCTGATGCTAATCTTAACGGTAATTTCACAATCATTGTAAACATTAGTATTAACAATAAGCATTAGCCCATAAGTTTAGTAATAGTATAGTGTAGTGTAGCGTTTAAAGCTACAAGTTGTTTTTTTATATAGTTTTCTTCATAATAATAATATTATATTCAATTAGTATCAACGGCAATTAATTATTTTCTTATACAAATAAATTTAACGATTTCTAAACCTGTTTTATTAAGTAATAATTGCGGCACCGCTGCCCTTTTCCACGTGACGCCTGCTTGACTAAAGCCGTTTCAGATCGCTTTACTGATAACGCCTCGGTGGTGAAGCTACACGGCCGCACAAGTCGCTGTGTTGCCACAATTGTCTTCGATTTTCAGTAGAAATATTTACACAAGTACTTCGATATGTGGGTACGATTTTCTCGTTGCCAGGCAGCAGATATTGTACCGGCAAGAGAACAGGTTCTCTTTTCCTGCTCAGGGGTTTTTTTGCCTAATGGCGGTTCTGCCAAATTCACGTGTGATGCATTAAAATTTACATATTTTCTTGTGGTATGGCGTGCTATGGTCAACTGGTGATGTTTTATCAGGACTATTAACGGTTGATTTGCAAACAGGTATGTTAAAATTCTAATATAGTGATAAATGCTATTTTCTTTCAATTTTCAAATCTAGTTTTATCCAAGTCATCTTGCTAATTTTGGTGTTTTTTATAGCAGTGTGCAATGTTCATTTCCTCTGTAGGAGTAGCCACTGACTTCTTCCGTTGGTAGCCTG
>JAHBCN010006840.1:0-46051 GCA_019359885.1 Listronotus oregonensis
TTTTTTGGGTTTTGAATTTGTTTTTCTGAAGTTATGTTGTCGTTTTATACTATTAAATAAGGTGTGCCTTCTTGTGGAGTGTGATCCCTATTTTACGATATTTGCATAGTATTCAGAATAAACATATCACCTATTCACCTGGGTTTCGCTAATAATCTGTTGAACTTCCTTTACGTTTCATTAAGAGTGTGAGAATAATACCATTTTTGTGTATATCGAAGCAGGACAGACAGTTCCCAATGTTCCCGGTGGTAGAAAGAGATTCCCCACCTTTTCTCTACGTTATCAAGCAGAGGGCGTGTTCTTTGCGATGCGGGTCGTGGCCCAGCCGAAGCCACCTCTCATCTACTCTACGGACATTATGAAAAAGAATAGCAAGTGAAATAACTTATTTGCGCTTAATTTAATTTTCATGATGGTTAATACGATAATGTAATAGACTTCTTTATAAATCATTGTGAGCTTTTAATGTTTCTGTAAAGTAAATTAAAATATTACAATTATTTTCATTGTTTATATTTTAAATACCTTTGGCGTTAAAATAAAAATGTGTTTTTTAATGAAATCCTTAAAAAAAGTGTAATTCTTAAAAATAAAATGAAACGCGATATTTTTAAAAAACAAATAGAAATTCCAAATATATTTTTTTAATATAATGTAATTCTTGAAAATAAAATAAAACAGATAGCTATAAATGCTCACCAAATAGTAAATCAAATGTTTAAAAAGTCCCTCTTTCCCCCTCAAACTTCACAACCTCTTCTTATATAAGTTGGGATGTATATTTGTGACAGATATTTAATTAAAATTCGATTTTCCTTTGACCAATACAGAACGACTAAAGGATTGTGGTGGCCATAAAGAGGAAAAGACAAAGAAAGACCATTTTGTAAAAACTGATATTTACCATCAATTTTTTTTTCTCATAGCTTTACAAAACTCCATTGGTCAAATTTAATATTCGAGAAATCATTCTTAAGTTTTTTGTACCTGTACAAATATTTAGCCATGTTTATTTTTAAACATGACTAAACATCTTTAGCAACTATGGTACAAAAGCAAGGTTCATTTGCTTCGACAAAGGCACAGATGACATCTCTCTTAAATTAAGCTTGATTAATAGAATGAGTCTTTAAATTTTGATCTTTATTGCAGTAACATGTTTTACAATTATAAATGCAACCTGACTTTTCAAACCTTTTAAAAATATTGAAAATTGTTTAAGAAGTTGAAACTAGTTGAGGAATACAACAGTCAAAAGCAAAACCATAACGCCCAATGAAGTTGCTTCTTCAACTAGTTTGATCAACAGTCCAATTTAAGTTGCGAAAGTGTAAACCCCTGCATGCAGAATTAATAACTCAGGTTATGCCATAACGCTGCCAATGATGAAATAAGATTTTTCATGATAAACACTTGCAAACAAATATAACTGGAAATATTTGGAAATAAACTACTTTGTAGTTGTTGTCGACGGGTGAGGACTATTTGTATATTGCCTATGTCGCTTAAATATTCTTAATTTAAATCTCTTAGACAGATATAAATATTTGCCCGCGAAAATTTTATGTTCAAAGCTAAATTTTTTTATGAAACAAAATTACGTTTGGAATAGATCAGAAGTTAGCAACGAACAACTGTTTATTTTTGCCAGTTATGGCAACGAACCATTAAAGTCCACAAAAGTGTTTAAGTAAGTGAAAAAACTTGCAGGTCTGAAATTGTCAATCCGTAAATTTTGGGAAAATTTATGTCTAACACGTGGAAAACCAGCATGAGATTATGAGGCACACACAGTTTTATCAAATAGGTAATTAAAATAAAATTGTCCTGTACTCGCTCCGGGCTTAACAGGAGAAATGCCAGTTAAGGAAAATCACAGCTAAGTCTTAAGTTTAAGAAAATTTTGTAGATTAATGATATAACATTGATTTAAGTGTCATGTCGATAGTCTAGCCTTAGATTTGAACTGACATGCTAATCATTTGAATGGCTTGATGTTACTTCATCACCTTCTCTGTAGGTATGACGGATTAATAACTCAGTTATATCAATCTGTGGTAGGAGGTATAAGGTTTATTGCTAATCATTTGCCTTATACGGTTTTAATAAATCACGATTTTTCTCGTTGTTTTAAGCTTGTTTGTCTTCCACGAATTTTATTATTTTTTTTAAATTTTGTAAGAGCGCCGGTGCCATTCTTTTGGTTGATTGATTAATTAGATAGAATTACTCCTTCCTTTGATAACCTATGTTTTAAATGCAACCTCCATACTAAAGGTTTTCTGTAAAAGTTGTAATCTTGTTTGTTATATATATAGAGTTATATTGCTGAAGTTTTTTTAATAACATTAAATTTGTATATGATTTACATTATTTATATAGTAATCCGTATTTTCCTTCAAGGTCATCTTAAGTGTTGCATGCCAAGAATGACAAATTATATCTACAGCAAAACTATAACTGAGTAATATTTGGAAATTAAAAAACTGTTAGTTTGGATATTTAACTTAATCGACTTAAAAAAAATTTTTTGGTATTTATTTTACTCGTAACAAAATAACCACTAAAATGAAATAAGCCATAAAAAAACTAACCCAGAAATGTAGTTAAAATGAGGGTTTGTTTTCGTTGGAGGGAAGCCAATCAGTCCAGCAAAGCAATGAGACTTACGTTTCGACAAAATCACAAACATTTGTCTCAACAACCAGCAGGTAATTAATTTCAAGTTGATTTGCTTGGATGTGTAGGTGCACAAAATTGCATCAATCTCTTTTAGATTTTAGAAGATGTGGAAGAACTAGGACATAAATGATTTGAATTGTCTCGCTCGGCTATTCTTGTTGTCAGGAATGCTTTTGAACTAATTTTTTAAACCACTAGCTTTTCCAATTGCCTTATTCTTTTGTTTATCAAAATTTTAACAAGGCACACACGGATGTTCTGCAGGTAACGATCGTTGACACGGTTGTTCAATTAAATCAACCGAATATTTTTTTGTTTTTCTAAGGTTGAAAATCGATTTTGTGAAGACTTAGAGAAACTTAATACCATTGTTGTGTTCACGCGACATTGTTTGAACTTGGTGTCGTTGAAAAGTACTAGTATGTCTCCTGTCTTATTGTAAATAAATTAAGTATGATAAGTGAATACCGCAAAAATTGTGAACTGATCTGAGAAACTAACATTGGTATACTGAGATTATGAGCATTCTTGCTTGTCCGAATTTTAACTATCATTTATGAATCAGACCGACTGAACAATAGGTAATTACTCAAATAGTAAGCAATTCCCAACAATTTGACTATGAAGTAATACACGCGGGAAAACGTGTTGCCTGACCGCTCTTCCTATGGACTCTTGAGCTTGACTATGGAGACTGACAAAATCAAAATGTCAAATCTGACGCTCCGGATGCTTAAACAGTTGGAAATTACTAGCCTTTGGCAAATCGCGTTAAAAATTCTCACCCTCTCCATAAGAAAAAACATTCCGATGCGGCTGGCATTAAAAATAAAAATGCAAGTAGCGGAGACAAAATAGTGTGATTTGTTTATGTCTTTCCAAATTTCCATTGGCAGGAAAAGTAGTGGACCATAGGGTTCGTGAGGATTTAATAACTCAGTAATTGAAGCTAATAAATTGGGGACGAATATTGGTGCATATTCTCGAAGAAGTGTTAAGACCATTATTTAAAATTTCCACAGGAAAAAGGAATTGATTGCTTAAGATAAAATAATATTATATATATGCATTAACATGATAGCTGATCGTTTCAAGCTACATTGTTAACTTATCATTTTATTTTTCTTTTGTAAACTTCTTTGATTTGAACATTTTGCTTGTTTTTTTTCTCTCACTTACTGGCTTATTGATAACAGTAAAACCTCCATCAAAATTTTATGGTTTATTCATGTTTTGAGTTTTCAGTGATATGAGGTATATCCGTATTTTGCAGTCTTGGCGGCGAATTAATTGGTCTTAGTGCATAAAATCATCTTGACAAAACCTTAAAATATCTACAGCAAAACTATAACTACTTAGTACATACCAAATAATCCGGTTTTTAAATGATAATTAAAAAAAAACTTAATCGACTTAAAAAAAAATAACCTAAAATGATGAAATAAGATTTTTCATAATAAACACCAAACTAACCCAAGAAAACGAAATCAAAAGTGGGACGTTATAAATGAGGGGCCCACAATTTTTTTTTTATATATTTCTTCGGCTTGTGGTTTTGCCTCGTTGAGGTCATTTAACTCCATTGAGTTAATGGATTTAATCCAGCATAATTGGAGTTCAATGACAGATTTGGTTGCTGATATGCTTCGACAAAACGGCTTAACATTCCATAATAACGTCATTAATATGGTCAATGATATAACAGCTAGAGATGGAACGCTTCTGTGACCTTGCATCCTTGGTGTATCTGCTTTTATGTCTCTATTACATGCTACTAACACAAGGCTGGAATTGACTGATTTTTAAAGATTCTAGAAAGAACATTTGCACCATACACGCTTGAAGTTTCTCGTCACTTTATAATACTATGTGGTGCCAATTGTCTTTGAGCGCCAGTTGTTGTCGAATAATGGGTGAGGACTATTTATATTTTTTTTTTGTATATTGCTCTATTGTCATCTGGCTCGGTCTGATTCTTATGTTTATCAACAAGTTAATTTCCAGGTACTTGTTTTTGTTTAACTGACCGGTTATATTTTTTGACTGTCGTCAGGTTGTTCAAGTTGTCCGGTCTATTTAACATACAATTTCAACCGAATCCTTACAATTCTCTTTATTAATTGTCCAGCTCTTGGTTTTAGTAACAATCAAAATTTAGTTTACATTTTTGGTTGTGCCATTAACTAGTATTTGACTTTTATTGACAATACCTCCTTCAAGAATGCTGTTCATGACGTGGCGTACTAGAGAAGAAGTTGTTTGTACGTATGTCATGAACACCGGGCACAAAATCGATTTTCCCAACACTTGGATGCTTGCCAGCTGCGAATACTTAGCAAAGAGAATTGTGAGTATGTCATGAGTACAAAATCGATTTTCTGGCGCTGGAATGAATCTTGGACTGTGAACCTGAACAACCGTGACGACAGTCAACGGTTGCCAAGTACCTGGAAAATTGCGTTGATAAACAACAGAATCAGACCGACCAGAGACAATAGGCAATATACAAATAGTCCTCATCCGTCGACAACAACTGTCCCGACAACACGCAGCCGAGCGAGACAGATAAGTCAAAATCAGTCAATCGTGACGCCTGTCCAAGGAGACATAAAAACAGCCACACCAAGGATGCAAGTAACAGTAAGCTTCTAAGCTTCGACAATGGCAAATGTGATTTTGCCGAAAAGTCAGCAAACACTCTGTCCTTCTCAGAACAACAATACACGAGTTACCGAAAGAAAAACGTTAACATACTTTACTCTACAGATGCGGCTGGCATTAAAAATAAAAATGCGCAGAAAAGAACCTACAAAAGTTACCTTTAAGTAATTTTTACGATATCGACAGTCAAATTAAGGAACAATTTTAATTTTAAAACATTTTAAACGATGTACGAGAAGGCGCGAAAGAGAATTCTGTAAAGTTTAATACTTATGGATTCTCTAAAAACGTTTTTAAAATTATTAAAGTACATTTTACGCTTCGTTATTTTTAATGAAGTCTACTAGTTCGTTTAATAAAAGAACTTCCTAATTAAAAAAATCTCTTTAGAATTATGACATCATATTTCATTTAGCCTGTTTAGGAGCGGTAAGGCGTATAAAAATAATTTAACCATTTTTACTGCTTATAAAAACTAATTCCCTGTAAATTTGCATTTAAATTTTTATGAATAAATTATATTTTAATTTTATGCAATTATTAAAAACCGATATGACTGCATCATAAATTTAAACAGGTAGTTAGAAAACTAAACACATAACTAGTTTTGTTGTATCCTTTTTACTTTGATTTTTTACTTTTTTGTAGAAGATTGTTATTTGTAGATATTTAATTAAATGCATTATTTAAAAGCTATTTAAATAACGTAATTATAAGATTTTTTAAAATTTAACTTACAAAATAAATGTTATTTAATCCAATATTTGAAATCAGAAAAAATCAGACTACGAGATCTCTGCAAATCTTTATGTTTTAAAATCCCTTTATCACGAAAAACAAAGTGATTCCGTAAATCTGTCGTTCTGTTGATGCTCCGTCTTAAAAACTGCTTTTACTGTGAGAAAAATTTAACTGAGTTTAAGAGTTTATGTGCAATGGCTGAAACAATAAAAAATGTTTTTTTTTACATAAGAGTCTAAATAACAGTCTCTGATGAATAAACGGCTCTGTTTTTAAGTTAAATTAATTTTATTGGTTTTCTTAGGTATATATTTACGTTAAATAAAAAGTTTAAAACCTTGTTAGATCCCAAAAAATATCTGTTTAAACATAAGTCTTAGATATTTACTTTTTAGGTTCTTAAAAAAATGTAATAGAACAGGCAATCTAATTATTTTAATAAAATAAAACATTGCCGACGGATAGTACATACCGGGAGAATCAGGACCCGACAAAAAATAACACTCTGTAAAACTTTTAAAAAAATTATAGTATGGGATTAAGGGTTCGGAAATACTGTTTAGTTTTGGATAGTTTTAGTTAATAAATGGTTTTACATTTTTAGTAGTATGTTAATGATGTATATTTATTTTTATTGACAAATACGTTTTAACATAAGAAATTGCACACAGAATAAGGGGATGCTTAAAGTAAGACTTTTCCTTGAAAGTAGCGACCTGACCTAAGCAAAATTTATAAAGAATTAGATTTATGTATGAATATTTATGTCCGATAAAAATTATTGGATAGCTGTAAATGTACATACAGTTGCATAGTAAATAAGTGCTCAGTCAAAAATTTATTCGTTAAAAAAAATTATTTAGTCATGTAAACAAACATTTTATTCATAAATATTACCATGAAAAAAAAACAATTCATGTAGTTTTAATTTATAATGCTAAGCATAATTAAATTGATTGCGTTTGCAATTAAAAACAAATGCAAATTAGGAGTTTTAGACTTAACTGTGGGTGTGAAAATAGTTTAATTCATAATAACCAAATACCGCGGAATCAGCAATTACCCGGTTTTAAAATACTTCTTGAACTGCAATGCTTTTGTCAGTAGCGGAGTTTAAATTTTATGAGTTATTTGAATTAACAGCGCAATTTAAAATGTTTGTTGACATAATTAAGAAAATTATTTTTTTTTGCTTAAGCCAATAATGAATTTGTTCCATACATTATGTACACACTAGTATGTATGTATAAGTATATGTATATATATATATATATATATATATATATATATATATATATAATAACAGCAATAATATAAATATATATATATATATATATATATATATATATATATATATATATATATATATATATATATATATATATATATATATATATATATATATATATATATATATATATATATATATATATATATATATATATATATATATATATATATATATATATATATATATATATATATATATATATATATATATATATATATATATATATATATATATATATATATATATATATATATATATATATATATATATATATATATATATATATATATATATATATATATATATATATATATATATATATATATATATATATATATATATATATATATATATATATATATATATATATATATATATATATATATATATATATATATATATATATATATATATATATATATATATATATATATATATATATATATATATAATATAATAGATATGTATATATATATATATATATATATATATATATATATATATATATATATATATATATATATATATATATATATATATATATATATATATATAGTAGTCTAACCGACTAGTTAGCAAAATTCTAAATTCTTTTTTATCTACTAAAACGCTTTTTTGACTAAACGCCGAGCTTTCGGAAATTTATTTTTTCCTTTTTCAAGGCTACAATATAAAGAAAAATCTTTTACAATCAAAAAATTAATCTACAAATGGAACTTATTGTTTTAAAACGGTAATATTTAACAATGAAAACTTACGTGCAAAGTGAGTTTTCCTAAGGCTAGAGTCATTATAAGAAACATAATCAATTTATTGTTTTACATCTTAGTGCTCATAATTTTTGAATTTAATTTTTTTTAACTATCATCCATTTTAGTGTTTTCTAGAACATCTTGAGAAATACTGTTAAGTTAATACATATCGAAATCAATATCAGTAGTGGTATTATCAGGACAAAATTCCTTTGTAGGGTTTTTTTCCTTTTTTGTTATTTCGTCGAAAAATATGTATACAGTGTGAATGTCGGAAATTTTACAGAAAATTCTTTTAAAAAATTATTTAGGATTTTTTCTTTCTTTATATTTTATTATACAATTATTATAAAAATAAGGATGGATACAAAAAAATTTTTTTTCACTAAATTAATTATCGTTTTGTTTTAAGTTTTCTAAGAGGCTGGAATAAATTATGCTCAGATCGTCAATATCTTTTCTTTTATTCATGCAACAACTATCCAGGAAAATCTCCACCATTTCTAAAAACTGTCTTTTGTTTTTGTTCTTTTCTGTATTAAGTACCTTTGCATTAGCAAAATCTATGTTATGATTGGTCATAAGGACAAGTTCTGATAGGGTACATGTTTTTTTATTGAGTCTGCAATCGCTCTTATGTCTGGTAATGCGTTGCTGTAAAACAGTGGAAGTTTGTCCTATATAGTTACTGTTGCATTCTATGCATTGAAGAGAGTAAACAACATTCGATTTTTTTAAATCACTATCTGTATCTTTTAGCCTGGAAAAAGTGTTTCCAATTTTTAAAATTTGTTTTCCACTTATTTTAAGGCCTGTATGTTTAGTTAAAATTTTTGCTAATTTGTGAAAAGTTTCACTGCAATATGGTAGTGAAAAATAATAAGAGGGTTGATTCTCAGTTGATAAGGCACTAATATTTCGAGAAATGTTAGTTGGTTGGTTATTGTTGGATAAAAAAGATGAGCTTTCTAGAGAAATAGCCAAACTGTGTTCATTGTTCGGAAGATTGTTAACTTCTATTGTTCTATTGTTATTATTTAAATTATTAGTATTTATAGAATTATGTAAAAATTTATTAAGTAAGAATTTTGGATAGCCATTGTCTAATAAGATAGAGTAGAGCTTTTTTATGTTTTTATTAATATATGATGGATGACAAATTTTTTGTATTCTGTTTTTTAATGCTAGAATAAGATTTATTTTCATTTTTTTTGTGTGGTATGAATGATAATTCATATATCTACCAGAGTATGTTGGTTTTTGATACCAGTCTACCTTTATTACATTGTTTTCTGTCCTTATTAGTTTAGTGTCTAAAAAGGGGATACTGTTGTTTGTTTCACGTTCTATAGTGAACTGAATCTTGTTGTTATAGCTGTTGAAAATGTTTAGTATTTCTTCAACGCCATTGGTATTTTCTTTAATATGTAAACAAAAACTTTATAATAAAAATAATTCATTTAAAAATTTTATTAAAGTCATATTTTAGACTGTTGGGGAAAGGGCAGCCCGTAAAAACGCTTTAGGTATTTAAACGCATAAAAAAAACTACTTCTTTGGGTTTAATTTGCTTTGTGTAGGCCGAGATATTATAATCCGCAACAGGCGCTTACAAGAAAGTAAAATTAAAGCACGGCTTGTCCTACCTGTCTTATTTAAACATTATTAAAATATTTTCTTTTGCTTTTAATTTAATTTTATAAAAGTCGGTTTTTGAACCCATACTTTTCCGGAGTTTTTACATTTATTAACTACAAAGACCAAAACAAAGAAACTTTAAAAATAATAAAAACATTTGTATTCATCTCTTGAAAAAGATTTAGCTAAATTTTAAATTAAATTGTCCGTTTTAACAATTGTCTTGGTAAAAAAAAAACATAAACTTTATTTTTAACTTACCTAACATAAATACATTTTTTATTCCGGCATTATTTTAAAAAATTAACAAATACTATACCAAATCCATTGTTAGCGTTTGCTTTTTGTAATCAGAATTTTTGAAACTATGTCTTCCGTCACCGTTAACAAAATTTTTGCTAAGTATGAAAAACAAATTATTTACCCTAAAAGATCATAGACTTTTTTCTTATATTTTGTGTGTCTATGTTACAAAAAAAATATATATGTTATAGACATTTTTTTATTTACTTTTAGGTTTGATTTAAAACAAACAAACCAAGCTTTTGTTTTTTTGGATTAAGCCTTTTTAAAAGATTATTATATATAAATACAACTATATATATTAACTCAATCTATATATATATATATATATATATATATATATATATATATATATATATATATATATATATATATATATATATATATATATATATATATATATATATATATATATATATATATATATATATATATATATATATATATATATATATATATATATATATATATATATATATATATATATATATATAGATAAATGGGATTTCCCTAATTTATCTCTCTAAAAGAGGGTGGCATACTTTAATTATGCTTTACGCCCAGCTATTTTTATTTTTAATTTTATAACTTGCTTATCGCTGAAGTCCACTCTAGTCGCTTTGATTTCTTAATTTGTCTTTACATTATTTAAAAATTTAAATACTTTTTATGTACATTAGGAATATATTAACTTAAATAAGCACCCTGATTTGCTTTGTAAGTATTATGAATAATTTTAATTTATGGGCAAATATTTTTAAGTTTTTCTACTTGTCTTGTAGAAAGTTTTTAATTTAAGACACTGTTAATAAAAGATTATTATGCCAAGGAGATTTTTTTCTTCTTTCTTTTTTATTGATGCAGACTACGATTAGCGTTGTTGGCCCCAAGGCAACTTAATTATTCCATAATTATTTCCTGCGTCAAGTTATAATAATTGCATTTACGTAAAAATTAAACTTTAAAAATTTAAATATGGTGGTTTATTTATTAGAACTCGTCATTTTACGACTCTAAATATGGTAGTACTTTTATATAATCACGTGTAAAATTTCTTGTGAAACTGCTAACTAAATCGTATATTTACAGCTGTTAAGAGTTTACTTGTCACAGTATTTTTTAACATTAGGAAAATAAATATCGTGCTGTGATTATATTCTTATGTTTAAAACATATAGCACCAGAACAAATTTATGATTGACTGTTAAGAGTGTATAAAGACTCTTAACCTATTTATAACAGTAGTAAGAGCAGTTGCTCTTACTACTTTTCTAAAACGTGGTTGTTAAAGTCTTGATCATCACAGAAATTTGTATTAAATATGGTTTTAATAAATCGGCGATTAAATAAAAGAGATTTAGTAGAAGTACTGGAAAATTTATGAGGTAGTGTAAGAAATATTTTTGCTAAAGTTCTGGGTTTGAAAAAGCTGTGTGCACAATGGTTGCCGAATTCGCTAACAGTGGAACAAAAACACATTTAAATGTGACTTTCTCAGCAACTTCAAAAGCATTTTAAAAAGGTTTAAAATAATTTTGTGCATTACTAATGGGATTTGGGCCAATTGCCATGATCCTAAATCAACACAAGAGGCTAAGGACTGGTATGAACCCAGTACTTTGCCTCCAAAGCAAGTTAGGGTTTAGAAATCGGCCAAAAAGTGTCAGCATCAGATTTATGGAATAGATAGTTAAGGACTACCTAAAATTTATAAAACAATAAACTTACAATATGTAAGTTTTTGGCCAGATGAATGTTAAAATTTGGAAAAAGAGATCTTTTTTTATTAAGGTAGCGCACCCTCTCACAAAGCTTAAAAAACCATCACGAAAAATTGATAAATTAAAGTACGAGTTTTTACATTATCCAATTTTTTTTCCAGATTAAGGTGCCCTTGACTTTTTGCTGTGGTCACATCTTAAAAAATGTATGCGTCGGAAACTATTTTGATTTTTATCAAAAGAAGAATTATAGCAGCCCTGATAGCGTCTTTCGACACTCTTTCAAATTTTAATTTCAGGAATGTAATACATTAGAAGAATCATTGATACAAGTGTATTAAAGTGCAAAAAGAATATATTTAATAATTTAAAACCATTAAATTAAGTTTTTTTTTTGATTGACAATGCCAATTTAACAACATATTACAAAGTAATTAAAAAACACATACACATGTGGCAACAGTTAACATGGTGTGTACATGATGTTATTTTAGTATCGCAAAAAATGTGGCTATCTATAAAACAAATGCACATTTTTTGGTATATTTAGTTTAGTATTAAGTTTAATTTAACTCAGCTAAACAAGTTTCTTTGCTGTTAACTATTTTTTTTTCTTAGATTAATTTTTTTTCTTGGGTTACCCATTTTAATAAAATATTTGTATTACACTCTTTTTCGATTTTTTTGGATTTTCTCAAACACAATGACACATATGTTAATACTTTGTCTCATTTTTGATAAAGTATTTGAAAATTATTTTTGCAGAATATTTTTTATACCTAAAGCAAAGCAAATAAGATCTTATATGTAATATAAAACCTATTTCACCACAATTGAACATACTGTCTCGCTATTTTTGGTTTAGAGACAAAAATCATTCTTTAAGACCTTTTAACATCTTTAATTTAAATTTTTTCTTTTTTAAATAATGCAACCTAAATTTTGGATACATTTTAAATTTTGGTCGCACTGACTCTTTAAATAAACTTTAGTTCAAAAAAACTAAATTTATAGTTACATTTTAACTTGGATGCCAGTTGCTTTGGTAATAAACATTTGTTATGCTGTGAAATAAAAACTCTCCAGACCTACTTGGTATTAACTTGTAGGATCTCTCTTGATAGCAAAGTTTAGTTAAATTATGAGTTTTAAGCTAGTTTTGGGCGTAAACATATTTTAAAAACATTCCGTGATTCGTATTTCAACGTTGAAACCAACTAAATATTTTAAAAGCGCTGCATGGGTTTTAAACTACCCTTTTGAAAATGGTTTAAAAATGTTTATTACACGAGGATACTATATAATTATTTACCATCAATAACATGCCTAATAAGTTTTTTGAAAATTATTAAAATTAACGTAGTAAACGACTTAATACTAAATTTAGATGCTAATATGGCATAATTATAGAATTTTAATTAAATTATTAGTCCTGCTTGGAATAAGCTTAAATAATAACAATTATTTCTGGGTTATCCAAGTTATTGTACTGGAGCTAGTTCTGGTTAGGGATAAACTGATTTAACTTCTTAAAATTACCAGACTTATTTTTTTTTAACGCCGGTACTTTAAAAAATATTTTTACTTCCAAAAATAATATTAAAACGAAAAATAACATATGTATTTTTTAGCTTTAAGGTTAGGTTTGCTATAATATGTGGTAACGTTCCTTTTTGTCCGTTACAATATAATGTACGAAAATTACCACATGTTTCATAGTCTTTGCCATTTTCTTAAAATTTTAAGTTAGCCAATGATAACTTAAGATTTTTTATTATTTATTTAAATAAAAAGTTTCCATTATGTATTTATTTCACAATTTCAGTTCAGGCAAATAGATCGTCCTGTATAGGTTGCCCTACCAAGTATATTTGGTTGTATACCGTTTTATTAGTAATAATTTAATAAATATTGATGAAAAATATTTTTTTATGACATTTCTAAGTGTATATTCTGAAATTTGTAACAAACAATGTAATTAAATTTTGGCAATAATTTATTGTTAATTAGAAAGTAATTGTTTGTAATAAAATTAGTAAAGTAATAATTTAAGGGGTATTTTTAGTTTTTTAGATTTACTTTTAAAACCGTTTA
The DNA here is from genome assembly GCA_019359885.1 of Listronotus oregonensis. Lineage (NCBI taxonomy): Eukaryota > Metazoa > Arthropoda > Insecta > Coleoptera > Curculionidae > Listronotus > Listronotus oregonensis. Next base: position 13,887 of record JAHBCN010006840.1, read on the forward strand.
ATTTATTGTTTATGTTTTGTATTTAAAATAATCAATAACTTAGTAATAGTACTTTAAAATATAACAAATTATATTTAAAATATGTTTAATGTGTTAATTTTATTGTATAAAGTGCATTTTGATTTGTTCGAACAACAGTTTGACTTCCGTAATATTTCCGTCATATCCGTTCTCTTTCTTCAGGTAATATAATCCACAAAACTTTTGCAATTCGGTCATGTTTCAACTTAGAAGCTTAGAAAAAACTAATTTGCTAGAAAACGTGAATCTGTGATCTTTTAGTTCAAGGTAAGTCATCTGTAGCAGCACAGCTGGGTTTTTTGTTTCTATTTTTTCATCTTAAAATTGCTTTCATGGGATTTCTTTTGGAAGCCTAGACGGTTTTTGGTAAACATCCTAATTTTATGGGGATGTAGTTGCTGACTGATACCAGCATATTTTAGTTTTGGCCTTTAGTGTCCTGCTGCTTGGTGGTACTGCTCGAGCTAAGGCTGCTTAAAGCAGTTACTTTTGAATTTGAAACAAGTCAAGTTAAAAAATGGTTTAAGCATGGTTTGGTATAAAAGATTTTACCAAATAATAAAATTTTGGTAATTTCCAAGTTTACTTAATTAAGTCTATTTAAAGGTTGTACAAGACCTTGGATATAATCTACAATTTAATATCTAGTATGACTTGTACTGGCGCCCTTTAACAAAATTAACAGATTGTAGATTAAATTTCTTGACTAGAAAGATTTTCATGTATTAGGATTCACATACAGATTTTTAATAACCCCCATTGTATCTCGTGACTTGGATTGAAATAGTCATGGCATAAACTTTAACAACAAATAAGTTTATTAAAGGCAACAGAAAGTTTTACCTATTTACATTTTTATCGTTACAATGTTAACCACCAAAATTACATATCTAAAACTAAATGTAAATCATACAATACTACAATTGTTTTAAATTATTGCATAATAAAATGTTATAAATATCTTGTTTTTTTTTTCTTTAAAAAAATAATAAAATAAAAATTTTTTGTACATTACCCATTTAAAAGGGTGAGCAAGATAGCGTAATGCATACCCTTATTTAAAAATAGGCACCCAGGGCTTTAAAACAAACGTTTACCTCAAATAAAAAGAGGTTTTATTTACGTCTGGAAAATATAATACAAATTTTAATACCTAATAACTCTTTCTGATTAAGAAACGAAGTGGTACAAAAAAAACCGAAATTATAAAAAAAAAATTCAACAACACTAAAATCTTGGACTTCCATTGTCTGTCCAAGATTTTAGTGTAATTAAAACCATTACATTGTCTAACACTTTCAAAGGGACGTTATAAAAAATGTTTTTACTTATACTTTTAAGTATGTATTACCGCAGCATATAAAAAAATATTTTAATATTTACATCGCTATAGGTTAACACCTGTCCACAAAAAAAACCCTGTACAGTAACAAGCAAAACAATCTTTCTAAAATAAGATGAAAAAGCAAACTCGTGGTATTATTAAATAAAACACACATCATCTTAGTACTTTTTGGTTATAAAGTAAAATATACCTTATAAAAAAGGAAATAGATCATTTAGCAAAAATATTTTAAATTTAATATTTTTACATATATAAATATAAGCAGGTAGATTAAGTATTTAGAATTAAAATTAAGAATTTAAATATTGGTTGTTTATGCGGATTTCGTTAATAATCTGTAACGTTTAAAATTTTTGTATTAATTTCTTATAAAAGTATATCAGTTTTACGTTTTAATAGGAATTTAAAATAAAAATTTAATACGTTTAATTATACTTTTTTATATGCCGGTTAGCTATAACAATATAGATTTAAATAAATTTTACAAATTCACGTTAATAAAAAAAAAAGTTATTAAAAAGTAATTTGGTTGTAGCTACTTTATTAAAGTATTACACCAGAAAAATAAAAATGTGTATTATAAGAAAGTTATTTAAAATTTTCCAAAAAATAAATGTTTCAATAGAAGGACATGACTTTTACTTAACTTTTGATTCTAAATAACCTTTTATTCTAAGGTTTTGTAATAGTTTTTGAAAAACGAATACTTTACTCTTAGGCAGTTTTCATTTTTTTTTACTAATCTTGTATATCTTTTGACCTTTAGTTGAACTAACTACTGCTAATATAATTTAGCATCATGCATAAATGTTTATAAGGAAACTTTTTACATTTTAAAAACTTTGTTATATTTATTTAACTTTACTATTTTCTTTTATTATAAAAAATTATATTCTCCCAAGATGACGATTTTTGTATTAGTATTTCTTAAATTCTTTTTTACATCTAAGAAAATATAAAAAACTAATAAACCAGTCAAATAAAAACCGTACAACAGTTTCGAAGCACATTTGTTTAAGAAAAATGATGAATTATATAAGAACGGAACGTGTTGTGCAAGGAAATATGCTTAATCCCTTTCAACAAGTCATATTTTGGTAAAATTTTACCAGAAACGTAATATTTTTACCCAACATAGGTTTTACTTAAATAAATAATAAGACAGAAATACACGTATGATGAAAACTAAAGAAACGCGAAGCACTTTCATTAAGACAAATATGAGGCGTAATATTTTCACAAAGAAAATACTGCATTTATTACATTTATATTATTTTGAAAGTTTATCCACGAGCGTACTGCACAATATTGTAACAAAAATGGTCGTAAAAAAACTATATAAAAAATATTTCATAAAAGTAAGCAATATAAAAATCCACTTTACTACATAAATCATACCAGAGATTTCGTAAATTGTAGAAGTTATAACGTGGATTAAATTTAAAAACAGTGACTTTATTAGAAATTAAATTAAATAAGGGACAAGCACAAAATGTGTATTGTTTGTTTCCTTTTTTTAAAGTCTATTTTTATCTTTTATTTTTTTCACTACAAAATATTTGTTAAATATATCTAGCTTTTCCAATTCTACACATATTAAATTTATTCCATTTATGCATTTAGATAAAAAAAAGTAAGGATTTTAAACTTTACTTACTTTTAATTTCTAGTAAGACTAGCATTATTTTTATCCTTTTATTACGCCAAAAAACATTTATTAACACAAAGGCACATTTTATCCCTACTAATTTCTGTGATTCATTTTTTTAACTTATTTTCTTTATCTTTAAAGGTATGTGAGTGACGTCCTGAATTTTTACTTTAGTTTTTTCCAAAATCAAAGGTATTTTTTATATTACCACAGAAGTAATATTTTTTCCAAACAAACTTCGTAGATACAGAAATTAAAAAAAAAATATTGCTATGAACCTATAAAATTCTTTCAGAAAAAAATTAAAATAAAGACCTTAGATGGACACTTTTGTTAAAAAGACCTTTTTTCAAATTTTAACTTTAGAATATTTAGAACAAAAATAATCCTCTATCTAACAACAAAATCTAAAAGCTAAAATATTTTTAAAAATGATTATTGAGATATATTTTTTTTAAGTTCGATCCTGTTAAAATATTTTAATATTGTGACTATAGAATACAAATGTGAAATATACGTTCAGTATCGAGCGTGTCCCGTGGAATGCAGGTTTTATCCCATACAGAGAAAAGTCCTACATTACTCGACGTAAGGGTATCCTTTATTTCAAAAAATCGTGCTTCAGAAAATGATATATTGTGTCAGAGACTAAAGTCCTCGTTAAAATATACGAGAGTTTTCCATTTTATCTTCAAAAAGGTTGCAATTTCTTTCCCGACAAATCCCATGTAAAAGAATAGTTTCCAATTTTAAGGACACTATCAAGAAAAGTGGTATATCTTATGGGATAGTTACACTTGCAATTTTATTTTATTACACCGCTTTCAACAGATGGGTTGATAGAAATTTCAAAAAATTGATAATTTCGTTAAATTTAAAACTGAAAACTTAATAAAAAAAAGTTTTTATACTTTTTATAATCAAATCTACAAAATACACGGAAGACGCAGAAAAAGTTATTTTATTTTGATAAAATTATGTATAAATTATTTCCTTCGTAAACTTCAGTAATGATTAGGTTTTAAATCCTCCCAGTTTAACATTCCATATTTTATTTAAATTTTTGTTGATTTGCATTTTAGCCGGCAAATAAAATTTATACTTCTGGTAGGCATTCAAAGAAGTGTTTCTATAAGTGGTTACGATGTAAAGAAAAGCCAATGATTGCAAACATGATTTAAAAGAGGGCAGACTATTGGATTACCGAAATCTGGTCCTTCATTTTAGAAAAGAGCTAAAAAATGCACAGCAATTTAAATACTGTGACAAGATGTTGCCCTTCTTTATAAAGTGCAAACACAAGAAGCCAGGAATGCAGGAATAATACATAGAGTGACAAAACGACGAGATTGATATTAAATCAGTAGTTCACAAAACCTCCACGAAGGCTGATGCCTAAGTACTAACGAACTAACGAACTAACGAACTAACGAACTAACGAACTAACGAACTAACGAACCGTGGGTGTCTTAAGTGTGGTGAGAGGAAGTTTGTTTACACGGGACTTAAATAGTTGGAGATTGAGAGGAGATTGACACTCTAGGGATAAAGAAACGAAGAAAGCGGCAAGTCCGGGGTCTCTCTAACTGAAATGTAAAAGGATGCATAAAAGTTGCACTACGTGTTGCTCTGTTGGTAGCTGCAAGGAAAGAAATTATACCGGCCAACTTCTCTGAGCAGAAGCTGTGAAAATACCTATAGAAGAGCGACGATCCCCTAAAGCTCGACGGTGGGCAAGAAAAGGAAGCCTTTCTGTGAGCGTGGGATCATTAATAAGACAAACGGCTCTTCTTTGAATGGAGTCCAGAATACTAAGTGTTGTAGGAGACGCCATTCCCTAGACATGAGAACAATATTCTAAAGAGGGTCTAATTTGTGATACATACATAGTATAGAGATTGGAAGAAGAGAAATACTTTCTGGTTCGAAAGAGAAATCCAAGCTTTTTTGAAGCTGTCCAGGCTATGGATGTAATGTGTTTGTACCAGTTGAGGTTATTTTCAAAAGTAACGCCGAGAGAAGATCGTTAATGTGTTGAAGAAACAGCACTGAGCTCTGGGGCACTTCAGCATTAATTTGGTAGAAGCTGGAAGAATGATTATCTACAGTAACTGATATACGTCAATTAGAAAGGAAACTGGAGAGCCAAGAGCAAAGCTTAGGTAGAAGACCGTAAGAAGAAAGTTTGTTAAAAAGCCCATTATTCCAGACCTGATCGAAAGCTTTGGATATGTCAAGAGCAACGATCATGGATTCACCAAGAAACTCAAGGGATATGTTACAGTTGGGTGAGACAAAGGAAATCTTCTGTTACGAAATCCATACTATCTATCATGTAAGATCTTGTGTTTTTCTAGATACTATAAGATTTGAGAAATAATGAATTTTTTCATGACTTTCCAAACAACAGAAAGAAGAGATGTAGGTCTATAGTTAGAAGAGAGAGTTTTGCATCCTTTTTTAGGGACAGGTTGCACACGTGCGGCTTTTCAACTTTCTGGGAAAATGCCCGTGTTGTAAGAGATTCGAAAGAGGCGAGTTAGGATGGGTGCAGGCTTGGGAGCACATTTTTTTCAGACAATTGCTGGTATGACATCCAGCCCAGACGATTTTTTAGTATTAAGAGAAGAAAGAATACGCTTGATCTATTAAACTTTAAAAATGATATCAGACATTATATGAGAAACAGGAACAACTGTTGGGAGAGGAAGATTAATAGGAGGATCAAGCGTAGAATTGGCAGCAAATTATTTGGCAAGTAGTTCGACTTTTCTTTTGGAGGTAGAAACAATTCCATCTTTAAATATTAGGGGTGGAAAAGAGTTTGTGCAGAAGTTTGGACGAATATTTTTGGCAAAGAACCAGAAAGCTTTACTTTTTGCTTTTGAGATGGTCTAATTATACTGATTTCTTGCTTCGTTGCTAGCCTGTCGATTTTTGGGATTAGGGTTTTGGAGAAACCTTTTGTGGTCTCGAATTTTTAAAAGTCTGGTTTTGTCACAAGATTTAGAAAACCACAGTTTGTGATTTGAAGTTATGGGGTTTTTTTAGTGTATGAAATATAGGTCTCAATGCCTAGTTGAATTGTTTCCTCAATTTGTATGGTGATTAAACCAAGTTTTAAAGAAGAAATGGGAAAAGAACGAATAAATATTGTTTAAATAAAAATTTTATTTACCACACTAGTAGAGTTAGAGCATGTTTTGTCATTATTAATCACTAAGGTAAATTTAAGACATTATTTTACCCCAAAATAAAATGTATTTCTTAATTTGATTTTTGAGCAATTTATTGCCTGACCAAGTATAACCAGATTTACAATGGACTACTTTAAGATGTATGAAATTAATCATGACATCCAAGACTTTCTGCTTTATTCTTAATTGAATATGTATAAAACATGACTAGTGTTAACTTTTTCTCCATTGATGGCCCTATAAAGTGGTGTATGGGGTAAAAGTGCCTTAAAATCAGATACCACTAGTCTCAATAATAACTATGAAGCACATCGTGGGTCATCGACAGGTTATTTAAAGTTATTACCGTCTAAATAAATTTAATTTTTTATTATTTGCTTAAAGTGTCTGACTTTTATGTACATCAAACATAATAAACTAACTGAATTATGCTATAATAACTGCAACTTGTTATATATTTGTGAAGTGGTGTTTGAAAGTAAACAACGTTAAAATGGGAAAGAAAAAAATTTGTTTTGATTTAAACGGTAAAAATATATAACATACAAGGTTTCCTGTTTTTTTTTTTAAATAGCATTTTTTTTGTGAGCTATTGAAAAATTTAAATGGTTTATTATTAAATAAGAAAACAGGCGCTGCCCTTTTAGATTTCTTTACTGGAAAATCCGACAATTTTTGGTAGTATTTAAATATTTTACTTGGTGGGCCGGTTAGCTTTTCTTCCCAAATTATAAATTTTTAATAACTGTAGCCAAATATAATAATATTCTTTTGAAACTTCCTTAGCTGTAGTGTGAGATTTTATTAACATTTGTAGCCTTTTCTTTGCAAACTAATTAAACTCTGGATAAAAGTAAGACTATTGCCACTTAGAATAATGTAATGACTTACTTTTAAGTTTATTTAAATCATTTATGAGTACTTACTTTTCATCTTCAGGATCTGGCCTTTCTTCATGTTTTCTGCAAAAAAGAAAAAGATTAGTTTTGCAACAATAAACAATGTTATAAAAATATAAACTGTTTATATAAACCGAGATCCGCCAATGATCCGTTACAGGGTTTAGGATGTCATAATAAGTTTTATTTATATATTTTCTGACGCATATTGTCTTCTAGTGGAAGAAATATTTTTTCTTAGAATACATGTATAAAAAAACTATGCAGAAGCGTGATTAGATAGTTTTAAATATATACAGGGTGTTACAGAATGTTGTCAACAAAAACCCGGGGGGCGGGTTTAACATTAAAAAATAGGAAAAAGATCATATAAACAAGGGTCCGGAATTGCTTCGTTTTTGAGATACAGGGCGTTGAAATTTTTTAAAAAATTTGCGATTTTTACTAATTTTTAAAAAATCCTTTTTTCAATTTTCTTTAAATTTGGTGTGTGTGTTTGCAATAGTAATGGGTATCTTTTGAATTAATTACATTTAAAATATTTATTCCATTGGCGTGTCCCCGGGGGTGTCTTAGGTCATATTAATGAGAAAAATATGTCACGCCACTGCGTTTTATTAGGTTTCAGTTAGTTTTTAGATTGCGCAACTAAAAATACAACTTTTTTGTCTCTCTACTTTTTTTTGAGTCTCGCTTCGTTTTTAAGGAAAAAAATAATTCTCTGAACGCAAAACGTTTTAAATATATATATATATATATATATATATATATATATATATATATATATATATATATATATATATATATATATATATAAATATATATATATATATATATATATATATATATATATATATATATATATATATATATATATATATATATATATATATATATATATATATATATATATATATATATATATATATATATATATATATATATATATATATATATATATATATATATATATATATATATATATATATATATATATATATATATATATATATATATATATATATATATATATATATATATATATATATATATATATATATGTATCGTATATTTGAAATAAATGTATTTGTGTTTTTTTTATTAAGGTATTATTTAATGTTTATTTGTTACTTTAGTTAATTAAGAAAAAAACAACAGCTAAAATTAGATTTAAAGAACACAAAACACATACTAGACGAACTGAAATGGGACCAGCGGTTGTCAAACATGCTTGGTCAAAACAATACCGCATGAAATGGTCTAAGCAAAAAGTATTCGAAAAAAAACCACTAAAAGACAAGAAAACTTAACACAGCTGCAGTAATTTAAAACCACACGAAAGTATTTAGCAAGCCTAGTATTAACATTTTGAATATCTGACAGCCGTTATTAAACCATTAAAAAATGATCATAGTAGTTTTCAGTTATCCCATGAAAACGGTTAAAAATACATACTAACCGAAACGTTCTGTACAAATTAAAATTAAAGACAAGACAAGTCCAAGATGTTATAACCTTTCTTTAGCTAAAAATAAAATTAGGTTAGACTGTAGCCTATTTTTTCATTTTTATTAGGAGCACAAGCTAAGTTTATTAATGCAAGATTAGGTATTATTATTGTATATTATTATATAAGATTATTTATGCAAAATTAATATTAAAATTAATTATTTGTTTTATTTTCTAACCCAATTTTTTAAAAAATTTGCTAAGCTTTGACAGATGAACAAATATAAGTCTACCAATACTGCTTACTAAAACATTTTATATTTTACATTAGCCTGTCAATAGCTTAAGTTGTAAAAAAAGGAAAATAATTAGCGGTTTTGAAAATTAATTAGTTTAAGAAAATAATTAGCGGTTTTGAAAATTAATTAGTTTAAGAAATCTATTTTGCAGCTTTTAAAATAATTAGTTTCAGCTGGTAATATATCAGTCAGTATATTAATCTCGTGTAAAGGCCCGCTGTGCGCTCTTGTCCATTGTTGTATGCGAAATTTTCCAATTTTCAATTAAACCCACCAAGTACAAATGCTGTCAACGCAATTTATTAAAAATTAATAACGCTATAAACTGTAAATCATTTTCACAAACCATTTGTTTCTCATTTCGTAGTATAATTAAAAACCTTCAGTAAGCCGGCTATCCTCATAAAATATTTTTTTTTTTATTCAACAAATAACATGACTAAATATTGTATATATATATATATATATATATATATATATATATATATATATATATATATATATATATATATATATATATATATATATATATATATATATATATATATATATATATTTGCTTATATATATATATATATATATATATATATAGAGAATATATATATATATATATATATATATATATATATATATATATATATATATATATCGTTATATATATTTATTTTAGTATATATAGTTTAGCCACTCCTTCATTGTTTTTGTTTTCACCTTGTTATAATTAACTTGTTAGGTAGTTTTGTTGTAACACGGATTTCGTTTGGGCATATTTCTGTAGGCTCCTTAATAAACAAAAAAAAATACGAAAAACTGAGAAAATAAACTATCCTGATAGGTATGATTCCTAAAAATCCAATATGGCGTCCATATGAAAAAATAAAGTTGATGGATTAAAATGCCGACGAGGCCTTCAAATCATCGGATTGGCTGGACCCGGGGTTATCCATTTATTTGGACGCCTCGTAATTTTAAACCAACCAAGCTCAGGAATCATCTATCAGAATAGTTTATTTTTCTTTTCATTAAGGAGCCTCTATGCCCAAAGAAACTCTACCTATATACTATATAAATATATTGGTATGGAGGCTCTTCAGCCTTGTTCTATAATTTACAAATAAAAAGACAAAATTCTTCGGGCATATGGCTTTTAATAAATTAAAAAAATAAATACGTCGTTAGAGGTAAGCTGTTTGCCAATTGCATTTAAATTACGGTTATTTCAGAAGGATGGAATCCTCGGGTGTCTGTTTGTTTGTCAAAAGGTGTCTGTTTTGCGTTTTCCAATGTCATCGCCATGCCCACCTAGAGGGCCCTTTTCAACATTTTTAAAATATTTTTCGTATTATTGTGCTAGACTGGTTGTCTGTTAGATGGCGCCTTAGTTGTTTAAATCTCACTTTGATTTTACAAAAGTTTGATTTATTTTCTCGGTGACTCTTCGTCAGTGGCGTTTTGGCTTACAATGAATGTGATCATCCCCAATAAGGGTGAAACATGTAGCCGTCCTAGCCACACCCGGGCGACAATTAGCGGACCTCTAATGACATATTTACTATTTCAATTCATTAAAAGTCATATTCCCAAAGAACTCTATCTTTTTTTTTAAACTGCGTACTATTTAATTTAAAATTAAAAACCTTTATTGAGCTGCCTTTTGTTTTTTGTATATTTTATATTAGGCACCGTTTTTTATGTAAAAACGTGTGACAGCTTTAATAAAACATTAAACAGCAAATTGAAAACCACCATAGTAATAAATAGCACCTTATTCAAGAATGTACATTGTTTTGTGGTAAAAACCAAATAAAATCAGGTAAAATTGATTAATGAAATAAAAAATCCCTGACAAATTTAATTTAAGCTCGGCTCGCATGCAAAGTAGGTATCACAATTTACTTTTAAAATCATTAGTTGCCCCTGTTTGGTTGTTTTTTTTTCTGGTTTTTATGACACCAGTTTTTAAACTATAGCACAGTTACACAAATTACTTTAAATTCGGGAAACATTGTTTGCTATATTTATTACACGTTTTTAGTATAAAACAAACTATTAGTATCTATGTTAAAAAGAAGTTAAAGAATAAAGCTATGTAAAGGGTGTCGCATTTCGGTTGTATTTACGGGGTATTGAGAAAACCGTAAGAGAGCAATTCTGTTTGTACCGGGTGTCCAAATAAGAAAGGACGCCGGCTGTATCTTAAAAAATGTTTATCGCACAGCGTTAAGGAAAATATTTTTAGTAAAAGTGGTCAAGAGAAATAGCTGGAAATTATTTTCAACTTTCTAAAATGGTCGCTAGGGGGCGTAACTGCAATCTTGAATCTAAAAAATGATGTTTTTGTGAATTTTGCTATATTTACCATACAAAAAAATACCTGATCTCTAAAGTCAAGCAAAATTTGAACCTTTTTTGTTTTACAATTTTTGTTGTATCTCAAAAAATAAAGTGGTGGGGGCATTTAAAGGTTTATGTAAAAAACACTTTGTATCTTCAAAACGGCTAAGCCGACTTTAACAAGCTTAGGATAGTTTAAAAGAGCTACTTGGGCTATAAATTTTATAATATTTAAAGTTTTGTTAGTTTCACATGTCGCCGCTAGAGGGTTTTTTCAACATTCCGACAGAAACGGTAATTTTCTCAAAAAAATTAAATGCATTGGTATGATTTTTTTTTACAAAAAAGTATATATATGTTCCTTACCTAAAATTTAGGCCAAAGAAAATTTTATACGTCAATATCTCAAAAACTATAAGAGCTACAAGAAATTTTATAAAACATAAATTATATTTTTACAAAACCTTTAATTTAAGTAATATATTTTTTTTGCCTAAATCCAATACGTTACAAGTTATAATTAATAAATCGAATTTTCAGGATTTTTTTAAGGGATACCCCTGGAGTTTGATTTTTTTATTACAACTCGTAAAGTGTTGCATTTAGACGAAAATATTATATAACCTAAATAAGAGGTTTCGTAAAAATACATAATTAATGTTTTTGAGATATTAACGTATAAAATTTTCTTTGGCCCAAATATTGGGTAAGAAACAAAATATTGAGATATGGTTTTCGCGAGATTGTTTAAGCATCATTTAGCTACTTTTTTATTAAAAAAAATCTTACCAATGCATTTAATTTTTTTGAGAAAATTACCATTTCTGTCGGAATGTTGAAAAAAGCCTTCTAGCGGCGACATGTGAAACTAACAAAACTTTAAATATTATAAAATTTATAGCCCAAGAATAGCTTTTTTTTAACTATCCGTTTTCAAAATACAGAGTGTTTTTTACGAAAACCTTTAAATACCCTCCACCACTTTATTTTTAGAGATACAGCAAAAAATGTCAAACCTCGGAAGCAATCAACCGAGAAGCTTACCTTTTGAAGATGCCAACCACTCGCGCTGGCGAAACGTCAAGAAGAACAACTCACCGACGACAGCCTAACAACCTAAAAAACAGTAGTCTATACGGATTAAAAAATCCAATCAATATGAAGCTCAGCTCATATACAGATAGCAGCTTTGGAAGAGAAGAAAACTCCAGGAGACAGTAGTCGACAGCCAAAACCGTGGATGTTATAGCGGAACCTTTAAGATAAAAGAAATGTCTGGAAACCATTTTTAACTAAGTTTAATTTTCTTCTTCTTCTTCTTCCTGGGAGCCGTCTTTCACTACCGGAGGCAGCGCAGCCTCTTGGGCTTTTTGTGCCTAATCGAGACTGGTTGGTTGATATATTCCTGTGGGCTCATATTTGGTTGCCCAAATAATGCCTGTCTTTTGTGATTTAACGCTTCACATTCACATAGTATGTGGAAGGCTGTTTCTTCCCCCTCGTCGCACATTCTGCAACTTGGGTCTCCATTGAATAATAAGTTTAATTTTAGTTTAAGACCTAAATAATTCCGTACATGATGCTTCATTAACCAAAGTTGTTTTCCCTTTGCCAGACTTTTAAATAGGTTCGGTCTTTGATTCAATACCACTGATAACTTAAAGTTTAAAATTTTTAAATGTACCCCTGACTGGCCCTACAACGATTACATTTTATTAACTAACACATTAACTTGTAATCACAATTAAAAATATTCTTTTTAACCAGACAAACTGTCACAAAAAAATATAAATGATTTTTTGTTACATAAATAAAACATATTTTAATTAAAGTATAAAAAAAGCACCCACGAGATGTTTACTGAACTTGCATTCAACAAAACTTTTTACCACTAGAAACAAATTATTATAGTTTTTGTCCATAACTTACCATTGTATTACACGTAATCAGTTGGCATTATATTTAATAAGAGGCAATATATTTAAAAAAAAAAGAACATTTTTTCCCTAGTTGTCATATTAAAATATGGCTTGTAAATCAATATTTAAAGATTTTTAAATAACCTATAAATAGTCTTAAATTTCTAATTAATTTTCACTGACATTAATTAAAATTAAAGATAACCACCAAAAGTATATACTTTAAAATGTAGACAATATAAAAGAAACAAACAATTAAAGTTTTAAATTTTGTTTTAGGGTCAAATAAATATCTAAGGTTTAAAAAGACAGAACTGCTAATTGTAAAACGGAGTTTGCCTTTCTTTTTAACGTAATTAATACTCAATAAACTTTAACTTCAGTTGAGTTGGTCTGGAAGAAAAATTTATAGCATGTCCAAGATAACCGAGAAGAAATTGTTCGGCTTCTTATAAGTTTTCCCTTTAAAGAGTTTTAAATTAACAAAAAACATTTTTCGCATCGCAGCTAGCGGCGTGGCGTCTAAAGTTGGAAATTTTAAAGTAGTTTGTGAAAGCGAATATCTTTAATCAGTGCTACTTGTAAAGTAAATATGGGCTATACTTTAGTTTGCTTCAACTCTTCATTTCCTTAAAGCTTATCAAATTTGTAATCAAACTTTTGGGAATCTACTAGTTTTAATTAATTCAAAGCTGTTTTCAAAGAGAGAAATCATATGGATTTTCTATTGTATTTGATTATTAAACAACATATTTGATTATTAAACAAACTAAACATTTTAATAATGTTAAAGCCTGATAATATCGTACTTACTTAAAATCCAAATTATATTTTTAAAATAAAAATAGATAAAAAAATACAGATTGTAGCATTACTTGGGGGTGACTTTTCGCTGCTAAGACCTCAGCATATACGTATATGGACTGTTTCCAAAGTACACCTAACAAATTGTAAAACTCTATAAGTATTCGTCGTTCGTGCTAAAGATCCTAGAGAAGTTACTGGACAGGCAGATCAGGGAAAACGCACTTACGAACAGACCTCTACACAAGGACATAATATATGCATACACAGCAGGTAAGTCCGCAAAAAAGCATTATATAAACTTGTAGAGTGGGCCGAATATGCTTTTAAATACAAGAAGGTACTAATCTACACGTCCCTTGGATCTCAGACGCGTCGAGGCGCAGAGGGATCGACGCAACAAGCTGCAGGTGGATAGACTGCATGCTTAAGAGCAGATCAGTACATACTTCACTTCTTAAAGAAACTTTTCAAGGTCGGGTTGAGCAAGGATGTAAGCAGGGGAGTCCTGTCCCCACTGCTATGGAACCTTGTTATGGACGACCTACTAAATGTTCTTCAATTAGAAGGGCACCAAACAGTGTCAGTATGGCGCAAGATAAATTTAACAACACTGTTAGGGTTAAAATGCAACAGGCCCTATACTTAGTTACCAGATAAACGAAGAACTAAACATAAGCCCTTCCATATCAGTCATGCCTTCACCAAAAGGAGATAACTAGAGGGCCTAGAGGGCCTAGGACCCCTGAACCTAAAAGGTGAAACACTCAGGATTGTGGTAGAGGTAAATATTTGTGTGTCATTCTAGACTCTAAGCTTACCTAGAACCAACATCTACAGAAAATAAGAAAGAAAGCGGTGATAATTCTTATGTTAATCAGACGCGCTCATGGAAAAACATGGGGCTTTAAATCAAACATGGTTTATTGGTTAAACACCATGTTGGTAAGCCCTATGATAACATACACATCACTGGTATGGTGGACAAAGATGCAACAAAGAACTGCTGTTACAGAACTGGCCAAGGTATAGAGACTTGCTTGCTTAGCTGTAACAGGAGCAATCAAAACAACTCCAACAGCACCATGAAGTATCTCTTGGACCTTCCACCACTTAACCTCATAGTGATGGGAGAGGCAAGAATAGGCTTCTTCCGACTGCAACAAAAAACAACTAGTGTCTACCCTAGTTTGGGACATAACGACATAAAAAGTAAGGTAGGTGACAACATCCTGGATGTCAGAACAGAGCAGATTATTCCCCAATAGTAATTTAACAAAAACTTCGAGGTAAAAATTCCAGATCAAAGTGAGTGGCAAAAACCCGATCTCCCCAGAATGGTTGGAAACATCATCCGGTATACAGACCGAGCAGGAAACTGGAGCGGATGTGTACAGTGAATGAGAAACTTACAATTCTCTATTCCACTAGGAACACACACACACACACACACACACATATTTCTAACGAAAATATATGCTTTACTCTACTGTGCAAAGGAAAATAACAGGAGGGCTTATAGAAAACAGTCCATCGATAAATTACTAATTTTTAAAATGCAAAATAATTTATAAATGTTTTTACTAGTACAAATAAATTTTACGGCAAAAAAACAACAATGAATTAAAGTAATAGTAAATATCCCAGTTTCTGTAAAACGCGCGTTAAATCCTGTGTGATTTATAGTAAAAATATAAAAGAGAAACAGCTGTTTTAAATATATGTTTTCAATTAGTATTTCTTTTTTTTTTGGTTAGGGTGTTTTACACAAAACCTTTCACATATGTTGCATTTTTAGTGATTCCGCAAAGATACCAGCTATGGTGTAGTATAAAGGAACTAGTAGGTATTTTAATTGTTAAGGTTTAATATTTATAAATGATAAAAAATAGCCTAAGGGGCTCGAATTATTTTACACATCCCTACCCACTAGTTCTAGATATTAAGAGTAAAATGCTAGGCTGCTTTAAAAGTAGCGAAAAAATATTAAACATATTTATTAATTAATCCATGGTGGCCTTATTATACATTTTTAACACTAACCATAGCTCAAATATTCATAACGTTAACCGTTTACTTATTGAGACAAATGAACCCGCTCTTTATTTTTCATTTGCATAGGGGTAATACAGTTTACACGTGCTGTTTGTTTAATGTTGCCTCAATAAAAAATCCAACTGGGTTAGGACTGGTGATCTTGCGGGCCTTTTAACAGGGCCATTAGTAGCGGTTTGCAAAAGTCCTGTTTAAATGGTCGGTTGCTATTCTAGCATTGTGCGCAGAAGCGCCATCCTGTGGGAAAAAGATTTAAAGATGCTGTTCCTCTAGTAGAATAATAATGAAATTTTGTATTTGACCTTGTAAGAAATTAAGATACTAGGCAGCTTTTTTTGTTGGGGCCACATTAAACAGCACGTGGTAAGAACAAAGCTACAAAACATCAAAGACCTTAGAAATAAAGTAACCAGAGCTTTAAACACAAGTAGGTTTATGCCAGTAATGCGACAAGTTAACGCGGTTAAGGTTTTAATTGGATTAATTTAAAAAATGTTTAATTTTTCTTCGTTATTTTCAATTGAATTTGCCCCAAAATTAAAATCTTAAAAACTTTTAGGCTTAAAAATAGAATATAATTAACAAAAAATATTGAGAAATAAGTGTTAAAACAAAATTAAGGGCTTAAGGTACTGTTTTCATTTAAATTATTGAAGTTATTTATTACCGAAATTCAATTTCTGTGAAACCTCCGGTAAAACCGGAAGTTTAAGTGTAAAACATAATATTTTTGTTCAATCTTTATTTGTTTTTTAACAAAACAATAAAAGTGGGGGTTGTTTTGACATTTTCGAAAGACATTTTCTCGAAAATTAGACATGATAGGTATAGGATGTGGCACATGTATTTTCTAAGAATTTTCTGTTGAATTATTATTTTTTTAAATACACAGGTTGTTCCATTTAAAATGGCGAAGTTGGTAGCAGCTCCGGTTAAAACGAAAGTGCCATAGGTGTTTAAACATTAGAAATCTGCATTCTATCCAGCCATACATCCCACTAAAATTTTAAAATTGTATGACACTTCTAAAAAAAAATGACTGGCTAGGTAGTAAATTTGTGGGCACCCAGTATATTGTGCCCTGGTTCCTAGTAATACACCTACAGCTCGTTTTACCATTTTTTGACTTGAGCAAGATTCTTTGAAAATGTTGGAAGCGATGATGTTAAAAATTTCTTATAAGTCCAGTACATTTAAAACTTATGGATAATCCTGACAAGTATTTTGACAAGACACTTTAAAATGCCTACTTAGAGTATTTTAATCTAAACTTTTGTAGGCATAATGTATTAAAAAAAAAAAATAAAATTCAAATAAATCTTGCAAAAATCCGTTATGTAAAATATTTTTACGAGTACGTAGTTTTTAGTAATGATTAATATCAACCAGCTTTCTAGAATGCGTTGCTCTAAAATAAACCTAACAATGTTTAAATAGGGTCAGGTTGGCTCTATATCATCCAAGGTTTCATCGCCTGCTCTTTTGTTAATTAAAGGGTAGAAATTAAATATTTGCTTATTTTGGTATTTTCTGTTTTACTTTTAGGCTAATTTTTATTAAATGCATTTGACTTTCGTTAACAATGCATTACTTTTTTCCACTAAAATATAAACTGAAATGTTGAAATGCCAAATATTTTTTTAATGGAATTCCTAAATAAAACCTTTTAAGAAATGTAAAACCCTTTTGCTAAAAAATACATACATTTGCTTTCACATGTACAGGGTAGCGCATTTGGGTTGCATTTATTAAGAAAATCCGTAAGAGATAGAGCAATTTTGTTGGTACATTCTCAAAACGGATTATTAAAACAAATTTAAATCTGTTAAATTTTTAAGAATTAATAGATTCATGATTTTTGTCGATTTTATGAGGGTTCTGTATATCGGTTATTATTAAAGATAAAGAAAAATTTAAAAGGCAATATTTTGTAGGTTTTTACTTAGATTTTAGTAAAATACTGTTTTTTTTTTAGTTAAGCTTTATGATTTATTACACAAACTGTTTTTTTTTATAAAACACCCTATTTATTATTTTACCAGTATACTGCAAATAAAATTACCCTATCAATGATACCTTACGCTAAAACAACCATTTTTGCAGTTTTTCTATATCTTTATTATTCAAAAACTAATAAAACTATGTAGGACGGGGGATATAACTAAGTTTTAATCTAGTGGCAAGACCCTTTGTGGATTTAGAGTCCAATATAACTCCATGAATGAAATATATTTTAAAAAATTCCATAAGTCTCGTTTTAAACTTCCAAAAGAAATACCAAGTACCAGAGTTTAAAAATTATCCCACCAAGGCTTATTTACTTTTATTTATTTATTTAATTCCCAACTATACAGTTTCTTACAGGAAATATAAAATTTTAAAAAATTAACAATAAATAACTCATTATTAAAACAGTCAAATTAATTTTAAATACTTTTGTATATGTATTTTAAAAATTGATATTTTTTAAATTTTTCTTGGTAGATTATTATAAAATTTTATTTCGTTATAAAGTATTGATCTTATTTCAAAATTACTTTTAATTTGAATTGCTTTTAATAAATCTGTTTGTCTGGTATTATGCCCATGTAAGTTACTAATATTTTTCGGTATGATATTTGATTTTTTTTTTAATTTAAGTAAATAAACAAATATACATGTTTTTAATTTGTATGTATGAATAATATCAAAATAATTATTGGGTTTGTAAAAATTAATTGTTGGTTTAAGGTATGGTAATTTATGAATACATTAAGTAATTTACTTTTTAAAGATGTTATTATTTTTGAACCCTATATTGAAATTAAATATTGCAGTTTTGAGTGTACTAAACTATAATAAATACTTTTTAACAATTTTAAGGGTACATTATTCCGAATCTTAAACAAAATGCCTATTAAAGGTGATAGATAATTTCGAAAATATTCTATATGTTTTCCCTAACTTAAATTTTCATCAATATATAATCCTTAAAATTTCATAGTATTAGAATAATTTATTTTTTATTTTTAAATGATATATAAGGCATTTTATCTTTTATTTGTTGTTTGCTGATAAACATGTAGGACGATTTATTTAAATTTAAAGTAAGTTTATTAATTTGTAACCAATCAGATATAATTTTTAAATCATATTTAATATTGTCTTGAATTTCTTTGTTACTATTAGCAAAATATACAATGGTTGTATTATCGTCAAACAATGTTATAGTACCCTTTAATTTTAATAGAGACATAGAATTTATATACAGGGTGATTCATGATCAAATGTCAATACTTCAGGTACGTAGTCAGGGTCCAAAAATAAACCTAAAAATCCATACAAATATGGGTCTGCAAGGCCTTCGTTTCCGAAAAACAGGGTTTATTTAATTTTTCTATTTTTTAAATAAAATCTATAATAATGTAAATATTGGAGTAAAATTTGGTATCCGGGGGTTTTTGGTATGACGAATTCGAATTTAATCTTAGTACGGCTCTTACTTGTAGGGGGTGCAACCTACACGTCTTTTAACTATTTTGAACAATCACAACTTTTGGATACGGCACTGTATAACATTTTTAAATAAATTAAATAATTGTTTTGTCATTTTTACGTCAAAAAGGTAAACCCGTTAAAAGTCGATATGAGCAACCGTTTTCGAGATACTTGGATTTAAAAAAAAATACCAGGCATGACACGCATCTGACTTTATTATAGCAAAATTTAAAAAAAAATAAACAAAATGTATAATTAAACGATATGTATTTAAATTTTTAATGAAATTATTGTTCTTAAATTATGTTCAGCAAAACATAAAACAAAAATTTAAAAAAATATAAAAAAATATAAATAAAAACTTTAACACCCTGTATATCGGAAACAAAAGCCTTGCGGACCCATATTTGTATATTATTATGCTTATTTTTGGACCCTGAGTACGTACCCAAAGTATTGACATTTCCTCACGAATCACTCTGTATATTAAAAATGGTACCGGGCCCAAAATATATCCTTGTGGTATTTCACAGGAAATTATTTTTGGAGAACTAACTTTTTTTTAAATTTTAACATATTGCTTCTTTGTTTTAAATAACCAACAATAAATTTTTCCTCGTATTCCCATTTTGGCTTAGAACCAAACTTTCCTTCCTTACTCTGTAAGTAGAGTCCGTATTACTTATATGTCTTAGTATATTTATTTTAAATGTAAAACATGCCATCCATTTTAATTTCGTCAGCTTTTCTGATTATTTTTGTTAAAATAAAAATTTACACGCTAAGATGGCTTTGACTTTACCCACTAATCATATGGGACATTAATGTGATTGTTGTTTCTTTTAGGCCCGACATTACAACATCGGATTATCTATATCTTTGTGGTTTTAACTTCAGTATTCCAAAATGAAATGTGTATTTTAAAAACGACTAGCTACGTTAAGAACTATTTGGTACACCGATATTGCTTAAACTAAAGATTGTAATCTAAAAGATATATTTTTTTAGGAAAATAGATAAAAAAGCAGTTAATGTGGACCTCAGTTTAATCTTAAGATTTTTTAGTAATACCGGGCATTAAAGGTAACTTTAAGTTCTTAGATAGAGATGTTTTAAACATTTTAAAAAGCCAATATGTTTGAATGTTACATTCAAAGTGAAATTGGAAATTTAAATAAATATAGTTTGGTGTTTATATTATTATGTGATTTATTTTAACTAGATTTTTGACATAAAAATAAAACTAAATTATAACATCCCCCTACATAATTTTATTAGTTTGTGGATAATAAAGAAAAAGAGAAACTGCAAAAATGGTAGTAGTAAAAATAGTATATAGGGTGGTCCAGTAAAAAAACACATTAAAATTTGTTTTAAATGTAAATCCATCCCGAGAATGTACAAACAGAATTGCTCTCTTACAGTTTTCTCAATACATACTGACCCTGTACGTACTTTAATTTTTACCAACTTCTCCAAAAAGAAAAAAAAATGGTACAATTATTATCTTATTTTTAAAATTTTAAATAACTGTTAAAATAGAAGTGATAACAAATAAAAAATTTAATGTTGGGGTAGTACTGGAAAATTATACGGGTCCTTTAAGTGTACATTTTAAATGTTAAAAACAGTATTGTACAAAAGTTGCAAGTATAGATTTGCCTAGATCATTTCTTTATTTGACAACTAAAAATTTAAATTATTAGTTTTTTTTTTGTTATAGTTAAGTTAATGGAAGCCTTAACCTAGATATAGTTTTGGCAATAAAAAATTAAATTTTTAATACCATAATGATAATATAGGAATAATTTTGTAAATATATGTTATAGGAATGCTGTTATCAAGATTTCTATACACTATTTTAAATAGGCCAACAATGTAGACATCTAACTATCTATAATTTATAATTACTTATACGCACTTTGTTTGCCTTTAAAAAATATTTTTTTTTATTTTCTAGTTCCCAAGTAACATTAATTGTTATACCTTTTAATATTTTTCAAAAGTCAAGCTATCAAAAAAGTTTTTTTTACCAAGCAGCCTTATAACCAATATAATCCATTAAAACATATTGTCTTACTGGCTGCCGTTTGTTCATTTTAGAATGCCATATTTTTCCATGCAGAGACCTTTATTCTCTTGTGAACTTTAAGCATTAAACACCGTTCAGATAATATTTTAAAACAATGACCACTTCTCACATTTTAATTTTATAAGGGTAAAAGGGTTTCGGATAAAGGTAGGTATAATAATTAAAAGAAAACAAAGTTTTGGAAACTGAAATTGAATAATTATTTACTTACAAGAAGGACAAGTCCTTATCGGTTTTTTTTTTTAATGGGAAATTACACTTTGCGATAAAAAATTCATAGCATAAAATAATTTTCTTAAGTTGCCTGGCGCGACTTAATTACAATACGGACGCTATAAAAAGTTTTAATTACATTAAGTTTCTTTTTTCAGAAGAACTGTTTTACTAGAAAAAAAAACAACTTACAGCGTAATTTTCTTTTTATAGGTAAACTTGTATTTTTATTTCCGTTAATTTCGTTTTAACCTATTATTTTCCAATTATTTATATATAAGGTATTTTAGAATTTACCCCTGAAAATTAATTAACAAATAATGACTAACTCGATTTTTACAAATAAAAATTTGAAAGAAAAAATATTTTTATTTATAAAAAATAAATGATGCACATTTTACTTAATATTTTTGGGCACCTGCATCATCAGTCGTATACGTAAAATCGAAAAGTACAAGGACAAAGAGTACTTATTGTTGCCGGTTATACAACACAAAAGATATTCGGAGATGACCCCCACTATTCCTCGACTGCAACGACTCAAGGAATAGTAGTCCATTTAGTGCGCGTGTCCTGGGTGCCCAATTTCACTGCAAGTAGAGACTCCCTTCAATGTACGTTTTTTGGGTCGCTGATTCTGGGGATTTTGGGGTCCGGAGCTCGGAAATTCTGGCATCACCCCTAAAATTTAATTTTTTTTTTTTTTTTAAATCTTATAAAAAAAAATATTAAAATGCTCTTTAGACACCTAAAAAATACTCCTTAATTACGTTTTTGTGTCACTGATTCCGAATTTAGGGGTTTTAAAACACTTGAATTCCAGAAACACCCCTAAAAGGGCAAAAAACACCGTTTTTAGAGTTTGTTTCAGAATAGTCTTATGAAAAATTTATAGAAATTATTTAATATTGATAAAAATTTGTGTTTTTTATGACAATATATTAATTTAAGCCTAAATTAAATTTAAGGGTAATTTATTGGGGGTGAAACGACCCCCAATCATCCTTAAAATATCATACAATTAAAAAAAAAAAATCAAACAAAAAAATTTTGTGCTTTCAAAATTTTAAATAAATACCCATTTCACAACCAAAAATATTTCCCTTCCCTAAGGGATTATAAGTACCCCTCGCACCCCTTTTAGGGGCTTAGAAAATATCCGAATTAAAAGTAAAGCAATGAGTTTAAAGTAATTTCTTTTGTATTTTTCTTTATTATAACAAAAATATTGCTTAAAAAAGTATTACCAGATGTTTTAACCCTTTTGACGAGAAAAACTACCCCCAAAACATAATAAAATAAAAAGTGCGCAAAAAAATTAACTTCTTACAATTTGCCTTAGATTTTTAATAAAAATTCATTTTTTGATTAAAAATATTTTTCATCCCATTAACAACTAAAATAAATCCGTAAGTTTTTCTTGGGGGTTAAAGAAACGTCTAATTTAATGTAAAATTAGTTTACAATAATTACTTTTACATTTTTTTTACTTTTTACTTTATTTTTAAAATAAAAAGCATTCAAAATTAAAAAAGGGTGCAAGGGGTACTTATAATCCCTTAGAGAAGGAAAATATTTTTTTTGTCGTAAAACAACTATTTATTCAAAATTTAAGGCAAAAAGCAAAACATTTATTTGTTTGCCTTTTTTTAAATTGTACGATATTTAAGGGATGATTGGGGGTTAATTAACCCCCAATTAATTACCCGAAAATATAATTAATATAATGTCATAAAAAATATTTTTTTTTGATCAATATTAAATAATTTCTATAAATTTTCATAAGATTATTGTTAAAAAAACCCCTAAAAAGGGTGTTTCTTACCTTTTATGGGTGACGCCGGGGTTTAAGGGTTTTGGGACCCTAAAATTTGGAATTAGCGACCCAAAAAATGTATCCTTGGAATATTTTCCAGGTGCCTAAAGAGTATTTTTATAAGTTTGTTAAAACATTTTTGTAAGAAAAATTCCAAAAAAGGGTGTTTTTTGCATTTTTAAAGGGGATGCCAGAATTTCCGAGCTGCGGGACCCCAAAATTCGGAATCACCAATCCAAAAAACGTAATCTGAAGGTAGTCTCTACTAGCAGCGAAATTGGGCACCCAGAACCCGCGTTTCGAATGGACTAATAGGTAGGTATGTTTTGTAACTACTATGGTTTTAGCTACGTAAAGGTACTAATTTATTTAGTAAATCATTGTAAGCTTTTAATGGTACTGTAAAGTGAATTTAAATAAAACAATAATTTTCATATTTTATACTAAAATAAAACGTAATAATATTTAAAAAATAATACAAATACCAAATACACCCTTTAAAATAAAATGTAATGTAAATAAAATAAAAAAGAAAATTTCAAATGCTTACAAAAAATTAAAATAAAATGTTCAGAGAGGCCTCCTCCTAGAGCAGTTAATTTCATTACAATTAATAATACAACCCGACTTTTTAAACCTTTAAAAACTATTTAAAATTGTTTGAGAAGTAGGCACTGGTTGATCAGGAGAAACAAAAGCATAACGCCCGGCAGTTTAAGAGTCCATTCGCGCCGCGAAAATTGGATCCAATTTGGGGTTCGAGGCATAATGTTTTTCTCAAAAACGGTATAAGTTATCGATAATTTTCAAAAACTATATGAAAGCCAACACTTAAATTTAGGCTTCTGCTGTAATAGTTTTTTAAAATTGGATTTAGTTTTTATTATTTCCTTGAGTGAAAGTCACCCTTCGGTTATGTTTTAGATACTATTTTTTCTTAACTCGACTCATAGCCCGTTACAGCAGAGGCATAGATTATTTCACTTTTAAAAATGGTGTATAATTTATGTCATTTGAGTGAAAAATAGTTACCGAAAAACGTTATCTCCTGTAGGCTTGCAATCAGAAACAACATCGCATCGATACACCGAATTTGGAAGAACGTATATAAAATATAATATTTTTAATGCGGCTATACGAAAATTGTGGTAGTGGGAGTTTGTTAGTCTCCGCTCACCGTCTCCGCGTCCTTTCGCTCGACCCCTAAGGTGTAGCGTAAATGCACTCTTAAGCTATACAGTACCATTTAATAAGATTAGCCTTTGCTTGGGAAAATATCTCTTTTTTTTTAAACACGTTTATTCAACGCATCAAAGGGTTAAGTTAAAATGACAAAGTTGGCGAAATTAAATTCCAGGCGACAGATGCTTGTAAAACAGCTGCCGTCTTGCGCCTCTAAACCAATTAATTTGAAAGAAACCAACCACCTCCTTTTCCCAGGTTATGAACTCATTTTATCTTTTCGACCCCATGGCGGCGTTTGTGCTTACGTTCGCAACGACCTGGCTTGTGCTAGGGTTTCTAACCTCGAATCGGGTAGGCCTGATATTCTTTGGCTTAAACTTACTTTCAAATCTTCTACCAAATTCATCTGCTGTATATACCGGTCCCCGTCTGACAATTCCTACAACGAGTTCTTTGATTTCCTTTCAATAAAGATCGACAATATTATTTCCCAGTTTCCATTGGCCGAAGTAATCGTCCTCGGGGATTTTAATGTTCATAATAAGGATTGGCTAGGCTCTACAAAAACTGATACACAAGGCAGAGCAGCAGAAAATTTCGTAATCAGCAACTCGCTCACCAATCTAATTATAGAACCTACCTATTTTCCTAGGGTTCCCACCCATAATTCTAACCCCCTAGATCTCTTTCTTACTTCCACCCCCGAACTCTATCAAGCATCAGTAACTGCTCCTCTTGGTCGCTCTGACCATGGTTTGGTCACCGTATCTTACTCCCCACATTTTGAGGCCACTGAACGCATGCCGCCACGAACCGTCTGGCAAATACAACTCGGCAGACTGGGATGGTCTGACTTTGCCAGCTACCCTTGGTATCCTATCTGCTTCTCTACTCACGATCCTTCCAAAATATGCAAACAAATTACCGAAACAATTTGGCATTGAGACCTATATTCCTCACACTAAAAAGAACCATAACTTCAAATATGGTTTTCTAAATCCTGTGATAAAGCCAGACTCTTTCAAGCCCACAAAAAGTTTCTTCAAAAACCCCAGTCCTGAAAATCGGCATCGAAGCAAGTAATCAGTATAATCAAACCATCTCAGAAGTAAAAGACCGTTTTAACAATCGGATAAAAGATAAAGTTCTATCTTGCTCGAATGGCAGTAAAGCTTTCTGTCCTTTGCCAAAAATATTAGTCAAAACTTTTTGCACAAATTCTTTTCCACCCCTAATTTCTGAAGATGGAATTGTTCCTACCTCCAAAGGAAAAGCCGAACTATTTGCCAAACAATTTGCTGCCAATTCTACGCTTGATCCTCCTATTAATCTTCCTCTTCCAACAGTTGCCCCTGTTTCTCATTAAAATGTCCGATATAATTTTTAAAGTCAAACAGATCAAGCGTATTCTTTCTTCTCTTAATACTAAAATCGTCTGGGCTGGATGGCATACAGCAATCGTCTAAAAAATGTGCTCCCCGAGACCCATCCTAACTCGCCTCTTTCGCTCTTACGACACGGGTACCCGGAGAGTTGGAAAGCTGCGCGTTTTTTCCAAATCTTAAAGTATCTGGAAAAATATAAGATCTTACATGATAGACAAACCACTTCTTTCCTTTCACAACTGTTTTTATCAACGCAATCGACGTCAAAGTTTCTACCAAATCTGGATCTTCTCTCTCTCCACAGTTAGTACCCTCCAATATTCAATTTCATAAGATTCAAAGTTGGCGTTCGCTGTCGCAAAAAAAGTCTGCAAATGCTGAAAAGTTCTTTGAGAATAACCTTAACTGGCAGGCCTCTTCCGACAGATCTGGGGAATGGCGTCTTGACTCCATTCAAAGAAGAGCCGTTCGTCTTAAAACAGCTGCCTCTTCTATAGTTTTCACGGCTTGCGTATAATTCCTCTAAACCAATTAATTTTCAAATTCCAAAATATTTAAGTCCCGTGTGAACAAACTCCCTCTCAAGAGTTGCTCCTCCAAACCATTTGATTTGGAACTCGGGTATAACATTCGACACGCCTGATAAATAAAGAAATTTCGCAATGAGGCAATATGTTTTGCTTTATTTCTTATCCACTTCAACGCGACGAGTTAAAAAAATCCAAGAGTTTTTGATACTGTGCAGGCGCAGGACTTCACAATCAGTTGTAGCGCATGCGAGCTACGTCTTAATGATTTAGGTAACTGAGTGACGTCATAACAACGCTCTGGGACTTGGAGCTATTTGGTCTAGGAGCGTCATATGGAGAAATACGCTGCTTTTTATTGTTAAAAATGTTTATTTAACAAAACTTTGCACTATTAATCTGGTAGTCCTATTGATTTAAAAGTAAAGTTTTTTTAGTGTACCTTAAAACTGAATTGAATGGACTACTTTATTTATAATATAAAAAAATAAATATCCACGTACTCTTTTTAATGCCCAGTTTTTGTATTTGCAAATAAAAACTTTAAACTAAAAATGCAACTACAACCCCCATTAATTATACTCGTGAAAGTCTTTGTATTTTATTCATTAAGCCACGTCATCCAAAGCAAGGTGCAAGTTAAAATGGTATTTTATTTTCCTAGATATTTATCACAAAAAGAAAAGGTGGCTTAAGTAAAACTTCCTGTAAAGTTTTTATCGCACAGGTTGGAGACCTTATTTGTTAGTAAAATAGATTATTTTTACACCCTCAAGTTTTAAAATTCCGTTTTGTTTTAAATATTTCTTTATCAAAAACTCGATATACCTAAAAGCTTTGGCGACTTTAACTCAATGAATTTTGTTTAATTTAAAATACGGGATTTACTTGATACCATGTTATGTTCGCAACAATTAGATTATAAGAAGTTGGGACTTTTAGTTAAGCAGCTTTTGTAAAATAAATATGAAGCAAAAACACGCTATACTTAATTTAAGTCGGTAATTTTTTGTTTATTTGTTGGAGTTATAAAAACTGGTTTACTAAAAAATTAAATTTTAAACACATTTTAATTATTAAAACATTTTAAATCTTTATTAAAAAATTTCAATATGTACGAGTATATACACAGTGTGTCTACTTAAGTTGGCAACATATGGAAAACTTTTTTATTATTAATTTTACGAAAAACAGTTATTCCTTATAAAAAGCTCTGCATGTTCTAAAGTCTAAAATACAATCATAACTTTTTTCAAATTTCTTATACGAAGTATGTCAAAAAGTATGAATTTTACTCAAGAGTAAAGTACCTTTATATTTTACAATATCGAAAATTGTTATTATAAAAAGTTGTTTGGGATTTAAAATCACGTTTAAATATGCAGTTGCAATATTTTAAAGTACTTTTATTTATTTCTCGATACATTTCTGCACGAACAACAAAAATTTAACTGTAATTTTTTGTACATGTAATCTAGGATGCTCTGACAAGAAATGTTTGATAGTGACATTTAAAACATCAGTTAGAAATAGAAATAATAAATGTTCGGTATCGGTAATAAGAAAAAAAATGGAAAATAAAGAAATTTTAATTAGAATGATATGACTGCATACTAAAACATAGATATTAATTCCAAACAACTTTTCTTTAAAACAATTTTTAATATTGTAAAATATAAAGGTACTTTACTCTGAACTAAAAAAAAAACATTTAATATTTGATGATTGTATTTTAGATTTTAGAACATGCACTTTTTATAAAGAATAACTTTTTTTTCGTAAAATTAATAATAAAAAAGTTTCCCATTTGTTGCCCCACCTTAAATAGAAAAATTAATATAATATATATTATATATATATATATATATATATATATATATATATATATATATATATATATATATATATATATATATATATATATATATATATATATATATATATATATATATATATATATATATATATATATATATATATATATATATATATATATATATATATATATATATAAGGGAGAGGAAATCTTGGCAGACCAGTTAAACAACAAAGGTACTAAATTTCTTGGGTATCGCCAGGAGAGGGCTAATTAAAGTGAAACACTTCTTAGTTTAACGAGCTTTCGAAAATATTTATTTTCTTCCTCAGGTCTACAATATGGGAAAAATACAATCAAAAAAAGGCAAATCTTTCAATTTTTAGGTATACTTACAACTAAATGCATTATTTAGAAGTTGGTAACATCAACAACAGCGAGTTTTACAATGTATGGTAACAGGATATTATTTAGTTTTTGAAAAATGCATATTAATGTTTCTTAATAATTAAGCTGATACATTTTTAAAATATTTTAATTGTTGTTAAATGTAAGACTAGTACAGAATGGATGGATTTTTATACCCCTTATTCGTTTCAGGGGTTTTTTTTAGTTTAACATGTATTTTTTTTAATTATTATTTTTTTGGAATGCTAGTATAAGGTCCGGGCATATCAGGTTAAAGTTAAGATATTGTTAACTTAACTGGAAATAGATTTTCTATGACTGAATGTGTACGTAATATGCAAAGTTGAAAATTAGAAATGGTAAAAAATTAAACAGAAATATGTAGTGTCTTAATGATCACGGAGCTCTTATCTCTACATAAGAATGTGTGTATTGCGTGTATGTCTGTGTGAGTGTGCAAAGTATACCCTTATCTGTCACCTACGGTAATTTTGTGTGTGTTTGTGTGTGTGCACGTACGTGACAAAAACAATTAATAGTTATGATATTTTTGTCTATTCAGATTTTGTTTTAATATTATATATATATATATATATATATATATATATATATATATATATATATATATATATATATATATATATATATATATATATATATATATATATATATATATATATATACATTTTGGTAATTTTTGGGGAATAACATTTGACTATAACAAAATTTTTATTTTATGTAAAATTTTTTTAAAATAAAATTTTAGAAAAAAAAATGAATAAAATTTTTTTCCCCAAAATTAAGATAAAAAAAATAATACCCCGAAAAAAAAAAGAGTAGGAAATTTTTGGAATTTTGAATAAAATTTATTTTCTCCCAAATTTTAGCTAGGCCCCCTTTTGGGGTTTATTAGTAGACCCCCATTGTCAACCAAATTTAATCCATTTGTTACAACACCCCCCAGTCCCGTGCATGTAGCAAAATAAATATTGGACTACTTTTAGGCACCTTAAATTAAACTTTTCTTTGGGCCCTTTTAAAGGGGACCATTATCTGGATCAGGGGGTTTAATATTGGGGGTGGGAAAAACCCCTTTTAAACAGTCTCCCAAAACCCCCTGGTATACCTCGAGGGGTAGAAATCTCAAGAAAAAGATACCCCCAAAGGGGGGTGTCGGCATTTTAAATTTCTTTTTGACGCATTGGGTAGTGGAATAATAATATATATATATATATATATATATATATATATTATATATATATATATATATATATATATATATATATATATATATATATATATATATATATATATATATATATATATATATATATATATATATATTTTTATTTTTATTATATATATTATATATTAAAATATATATATAATATATATTATACTATAATAGTCAAAAATTTTTAAAATTTTCCCCCAAAAAAAAAAAAAATTTTTAACCTTTTCCCCCTTAAAAAACGTTAATAGAAAAAATTAATAAAATACGAATAATTTTATTGTGTAAAATTAGTATTAATAAAGTGTTATAAAATACAGGAGTTATTATCACCTTCATATTAGCATTTAATAGGAATGACTAACACAGTGGCTGATTTAATGTAGCACAAAATAAAATTGAGAAAAAAACTAACAAAAAATTTGTTTATAGCTTTTGTTAAATAATTAAAATGAATATCAATTTCTGTCAAAAATTTTTTTAAAACAAAAGAAAAATTTTAATTTTTAAAATTTTTTTGGGAAAAATTTTTATAAGGAATTTTTAAAAAAAAAAATAATTTTTTTTTTAAAAAAAAAAAAATTTTTTTTTTTAAAATTTATAAAAATTTAAAAAAATTTAAAAATTTTAAAAAAAAATTTTTAAAAATATATAAAATTAATAAAAAAATATATAATATAAAAATAAAATAATATATAATATATAATATAAAAAGGGGGTAAAAAATATATGCTTTTGATTTTAATGGGCGATAGGGAAAACTCAAAATAAGTTTTGAAAAAACCAAAAAACATATGGGGTCAAAAGTTAATTGTTTTCGAAATATTCCCCTTTTAAATTTTAAAAAAAATTGGGAACACCGCGCCTGTTTAACGAAGAGAGTTCAACTTCAAACGTTGTTTGAGTTTTTAAAAGTTTCCCTTTTTTTAAAGGGGATGGGGTTTTATTTAATTTTAAAAAAATAAAAATTTCTTCCTAATTTTTTTTGAAAATTAAATTTAGGAAAAAACAATAATTTTTTGTTTTGGGGTTTATTTTGGGAATTAAAAAATAATTTAAAATTTCCATAAGAATAGGCTTAATATTCATTTTTTAAAAACACAAATTATTATGTTTAAAAAGAACTTTTTTTTTTTTAAAGAATAAGATTTCTTTTGCCCCATTCCGTTTTCTCTTTTTTTGGGACACTTAAAACGTTTGTCTTGAATTTAAAAAATATCGGGGATATTTTTTCCCCACTCAAAAACAAACAAAAATATCGTGGCCCCGGGGGGGTAAGCTTCTTTTTAACGACTCACCTTACGCACAAAAAGGGGGGGGTTGTTTCCAATTGTTTTTTTAGTTTTTAACTGGGAGAACAATTGTTAAAAAAATATTTATTTTTTTTTTTTTTAAAAAATAAAAAAAAAAAATTTTTTTTAATTTTTTATTAAATGAATCCCAATATAAGCGATTAAGCAAAAATTTTTTCCGTTGTTAGGTTTTAGAAAAAAAGCTTTTAAAGGATATTTAAAATTTTTTAGAAAAATCGTCAAGTTTTAAAATATGTCATTAAAATTTTTGACTTATTTGAGCCCCAAAATCCCCCCCAAAAAAGATGAGGAACATATTTTTTAAACCCCAAATATATAATTTTAATATATAAAAAAATTTAAAAATAAGATGTTCTGTGTTGGAACCGTATGGAAAAATTTTTTTATTACCTTTTTTAAAAAAAAGGATTTTTAAATAAATACCAAAAAATCTGAAACCCAAAAAAACTATCAGATATTAAAATTTTTATTTTGAGGTTTTTTAAAAAATGAATTTTTTTGGGGGAAAAAGGGGGTTTATTTTTTTTAAAAAATCGAAAAAATTTTTATTTAAAAAAAAAATTAAAAAAAAACCCCGGGTTTAAAAATAATTACAACCCCTCCCCAAACCCAAATTTTAGGTTTTGTTATCTTTTTTTTTTTTTTATTTTTTTTTCTTCTTCCCCAAAATAATTTCCCTTTTTTTAAAAAAATTTTTTTAAATTCCCCCCCGTTTTGAAAGTCGCTGTC